>CAIGQZ010000320.1:15957920-15982719 GCA_903798205.1 Danio tinwini | reverse complement strand
CACACACACACACACACACACACACACACACACACACACACACACAACAAATCTCACACTACCAGACACTGGGTGTTTGATCAAAGCCTAAATATGCTATTGAATTGCAGGTGAAACTGAAACCGTGGTGTTGAGAACTTCGTATTTAATTATTTCACAATGGATAACCATTACATCAGAGCTGTTTAATAAATGATTAGAAATCAGTGATCCAGTGAGAAACAGGCTCATTTGATCTCAGTCAGATGTGTGTATGTGACGCTGATTAACTGAACGCAGCAGCTCTGACGTGTAATTAGCAGTATTTGACATTTACTGTAATAAAACATGACGACTGACCTCTCCGGTCACATTTCAGTACAGATTTATTTGTGAAACAAAAATAACCAAAAGAGAAACCTATTTCAACTAAGAATTGCTGTATATGGAAACATATCTGTCCCCAGAGACAGAAGTAAGAACATAAAAATAAATGAAGCATGTATAAAAATAGTAATGAAGAACCATAGGCTGAAGATAAATGATAAAGATAAAAATCTAAATTTGCTCTGTTTTGCATTAATGCATCATTTTTTCACACAGGCAACATCAAAAACAGCAGGCAAACAGGCATGAAAATCATTTAAATAAGACATTATTATTTGAGCACAAATGAAAATGCAGCAAGGCAGAAACCTGCATGGGAACCAAAATAAGAGCAAAGATGAACCAGAAAGAGAATTTTCTTTTTTATATATAAATGTATTTTTAAATTAAATATGGGAGACAGTAAATCAAGTGATCAACAACACATAAGAAACTGCTAAGAAAATAAATGTTGACCTATTAAATAAGTTGACTAGATGCTGATTAACATTGTTCCAGACATTGGAACAATAATGAAAATATTTACAAAATATAAGAGATTTCTCCATTGAAAGCCAATACACCAAAAACCCTGAATATAACATAGTTTTTAAAGAGGTCAAAAAAATCCATATGTATAAAGGGATTTCATCTGAATCTTCTTATACATGATTGCTTCATTTGATTAACATATTTAATTTAGGCTTTTATTCACATATACATTGATCAGTGAACATGCAAGGTCAACCGCACCTACTCAATGTGCAAGAACAAATGCGATTGGTTCTTACAGAGCCTCAAACTTGCTGACGTGACAGGAATGAACTCACTGGTACTTCAAGCAAGCATAACTGTAACTGAATAAAATATGAATGTTAAACATTGTTCACTGATCAATGTTTTATGTGACCCTGAACCACAAAAGCAGTCATAAGCATCCACATTTTATGAAATTTAGATTTATACATCTTGGGAAAGCTGCATAAATACAATTTACATTGATTTATGGTTTGTTAGACAGTAATATTTGGCTGAGATACAACTATATGAATATCTGGAATCTGAGGGTTACAAAAATCAATATATTAAGAAAATCATGTTTAAAGCTGTCCAAATTAAGTTTGTAGCAATGCATATTACTTAAAACATAGGTTTTGATATATTTACAGTCGAAAATTTACAAAATATATTAATTGAACATGATCTTTACTTAATATTCTAATGATATTTGGCATTAAAAAGGGGGTCCAGGGTCACATTTGTGTCTAAATTTAAATCTGTTCATTGATCTTTGAATGAATGCATTCAGAGTGTTATGTTAAAGAATCATGTCAGTGGATGGATAGACATCTCTTGGATTTGATCAAAACATCTTCATTTATGTTCCAAATATTAACTGATTTCTCATGTGTTTGAAATGATATGATGTCAAGTGAATAATAACATATTTTTCATTTTGGGGTGAAGCGTTGAGGGAGTTGTATTTGCTTCCTTCACAAAAAAAGGCACATACAGTCTGTTTGCTGGACAGAATAGGCTTCACTCGTTGTTTTGCATTGTTTCAGGGCTTAAGACATAGATTGTGTACCAGCATGAGAGAAACACACAGGTCTGACATGAAATCATCTCACAGAGACCTGAAATCACTGATTCCCCATAGGCCTGTTGTCTTCAGTATCTGTAAACGTCCGCACACCTGTGGTCTGTGAATAAAAGGCCTTTTATTGCATGACACTCTTTAGGACTCATGAATTATTTAGAAACGTCTGCTGTAAAGATCTCACCCTTCAGCAGAGACGGCCTTGTGAAAATACACCTTCTCATTAGGTGCTTCTCATTACTGTGGCATGTGGAGGAGAAGATGATCTAATGTTAAACACAGGCATGTGCAGAGGTGGGGGCTTTGGGTGCTTGAGCCCCTGCCCTTTTTTCTCCTGGAGAGAAAGTGCCCTTTTTTCCTGGGGATAATGATTATTTTTGAAATACTATTAATAATATAATATATGTATGTCAATGCGTGTTCTATTTAAGGACTGCTTTCCCTGTCAATAGAACAATAGAAAAACAAAATTTTAAAGTATATCTTGGTTTTAGTCAGGCGGCTCCAAGCAATCATCGAACAGACGATTTGGAAAGAAAAGCCACATGCGATGCGAATGCTCTAAAGAAGACCCTATTGACATTGTTACTCTCGCCTCAAAAGTAAAGTGTCAACAGTGGAGTAACGTCTATTAGCGCCTATACCAACTCCTGCATCCACATTGCACACGGACTGCATCTGGGCCATAGCTTTACACTCTGGCCCATACACACTCTGCAGACGGAGTGTGTGTGTAAAACATATATTACTAGCTGACTGTTACAGCAGTGCGATATGATGGACAGAACTGCCGATGTAAATTCATCCGTCATTCATCTATCTATTGTGTGGAGGTGAGTAACGGTTAACAAAAGACTACCTGAGGCTCAAATTTAACGTCAGCTATTTATACAAAAGTTCAAAAGCAAATAGGCTATTTTGTCTTGCTGACATCCTCCTGATTAACAACCATATAATAAGCTAGCTAAAGTTTAGACAGGGCAATATCGTAGGCATACAGACTAATGCAATGGAGAAACGACAGCTGGATAGTGAAAATATTGCCCTCTTGTTTTTGCAGTCACACAGAATATATAATGTCAATTGAAGCTATAAAACATGTACATATAGGCTAGCTATGGAAGTCAGTGGCTATCAGTGTGTCCTATATTCTTCAACATATTTTATTTTGTTCAACAGAAAAAAATACTCAAACTAAAATAATAGATTGAAAAGGGATAGTTCACCCAAAAATTTAAATTTACTCACCCTCAAGTGGCTCCATTTCTTTGTTTCTTTATTTTGTTGAACACTAACGAATAAAAGATTAAAGCTATAAACTTAAAATCATTGACTTCCAGAGTAGGAAAAACAAATACCATGAAAGTCAGTGGTTACAGGTTTCCCGCTTTCTTCAAAATATAACTTTGTGTGTTCAACAGAAGAAAAAAAAAAGTCAAATGGGTTTGGAACTAGTAAAAGGTGAGTAAATGGTGACAGAATTTTCAATTTTGAATGAACTATCTTTTTAAGGGTGAGTATATGGTGAATTAAGGGTGAAATCTCCTTAATAATCTCATTATAATATATTTTATTTATTTAAGTACAATTATTACTATTATTTAATAAAAAGTGCCCTTTTTCCATTTGAACCGCTGCCCCTTAAAAGGTTTCTGCACGTCTCTGGTTAGACACTCTTAACATGTTGGAGACACTTGTAGCTAAGGGCTGGAGAAAGAGATTGTTTACCCCAAAATTAAAAATTCTGATTCACTTTCATGTGGTTCAAACCTGTATGGCTTACTTTCATCTTTGGAACATAAAAGGAGGATACAGTGACCAGGGGCTGTAAAACCAACAACAACAAAAAAAATAGTTTGACTCTGACTAAACATTTTAAGTCAAAAGGTAAAAAGAAATAACTTTTTGTAGTAATGTTGAAATTTAAATAATTATTTTATGAACATCCGTGGCTGTCTGAAATCGCCCCTAAAAACTCCTTTATTATTCCCTACATTCATCCACTAATACAGCCCACTTAAAGGACTGAATGAAAATGATTGAATTTGGATAAATCCTTCAGGTGAATTAGATTCTTGTTAGACCCTGTGATTAACACTCAGTGAGCTGTCTTTTAGTAATGTAACAAATGGTTAGAGAGTTGGACTTGGGATCCAAAGGTTGCGGGTTTGAGTCCTGGCACCAGCAGGGATTGTTGGTTCAGGGAGAGTGAATAAATCCACCTAAAAAGTGAACATTATTGGTATCCTCTAGCTGTTGAGTGTACATCAGTTGTAAACTCTTTATTGTGGTGCAGTGTGGGATTGATCAAGTGCACTTCAGAACATCTAATATGGTTTCAGACACCACTACAATTGGCTGCTCTCTCAAATAGTTAACATTTTAAGGGTATAGGGGTGATTGTGGAGACAGATTTTCTCTCACCCAAATAAAGAAACTTTTATCTATTATGAGTGAATGGTGAAGCTCTTTTTTTCCTTATATCAATTATTGCTTCATATCCAGTCAGGTGAAAGTTAAAAATGACAGAGCCATTGAACCTGCATTAATCAGCAGCAAACACGTCTGAATCAGCTGAATAAACAAAGGGTTTGGTGTAAATTTCTGACATGAGCTTTCTGAAGTTAATTGCTTGTGAAAAACGTTTCATCAGAGCACATGTAGTGATCGGCTGTTGTCAGGTTTCTAGCGAGCGTGACTGTGCGTGTATAATCAACTTTTAAACTTTCACGGAGAGGCTCAACAGCCTTATTGATTAAAAATTCCTCTGGCAGCGTCCCATAGGTCTTGTATATGCAGATACAGGACACACTTTTCTGGTCACCAAGGGCTTTTTTCTCAATCACAGGGCAGCCGTTCATGCAAGCAGGACTTTTCTCTTTGCTAAGTCAAGCAGCAAATGTTCAGCTTTGATACATTTTCAATTTTCCACTTCCTATCTTCTATTTATGGCATGCATAAATCATAAGTGAGCCGTGTTACTTTCCAAAAGATGTCAGATATGAAATAGCACACACACACAGGGAATTCAGACACAGTAGTACAGTAATGATATCTGATTTTACATATTTCAGCATCACGACGGCCGCTAGTTTATAGCATATAAACACTTTTAACTGCTTAACATTTAACTGCTCATAAATGCTTGACATTTTCCTTCACATTCAAAACAGCACATTTGCTAAAGATTTCAATGGGATTTTGTGAATTATATCAGGCCATAAAATGAAATAAATGACAACATAAATGAAAATGCTCCAAAAATGAAAATAAAACAAGTTATTTTATGACTTTAAAGGGCACCTAGTTTACCCCTTTTTTCCAGATTTAAGATAAGTCTTTTGTGTCTCCAGATTGTGTCTGTAAAGTTTCAGCCCAAAACACTCATCAGAAGTTTGTTTTTTTAGCTCTAAGCATCTTGTAGCTATTTTTGTGGACTGTGCCTTTAATGTTAGTCCTCCCCGCCCACCATTCCCATGTGCCTGTCAGTGTGTCTCAGTCTCCGCCTCCAGTTGCGTCAAAAAACAGGCAGACATAAAGAAAGCAGATTCCACGTAACGTTTGTGAGAAACAGTAATAACTTTCCCAATGATTATTTGATGTATTTGTTGTGAAGTTGCAACGATGATTCACACACAATGTCATTACAAAGTTCACGCCCACACACAGATACACACAGAACAGCGGACACACACACAGACCACACACACGTTTAGCTTTGCACTGTTTTTACACGGCAAATGTGACAGGATACACATTAATATCCACTGCTGTATGGATATCCCGTTATGTTAATGTACAAAATAAACCTGATTTAACGTCCACAATACTGGATTGAAGCGTCTGTGGTGATAAAGTAAAGCTGAAGTAAACCGCTGTAATTCATTACAAACATGCACTGTTTTAAAAACGTTTTAAACTTGTAACCGTCATTCTTGATCACATTTGATAATGATTGAGGATCCTAGTGAACTGAACAGATCTTTTATTCCCAGTTGCTTTGATATGATTGTACGTGTTACTACAGAGACATGTTAATACGCAGCTGTCAATCAATTCAGTGGGAAGGGGAAACCACACTCCTTTGTCATGTTGCGGTCGACCTCAAAACGGGAGGAATGTGGATTCTATTGTAACGTCAGGAAATTAAAGAGTCTCCTTCCACTTTCACAAAAAAAGGAAATGTTTAGCCTGCACTTTCTGCTAAATATGTTTCTTTTTAAATACTGAGGTAAAAACAAATTCATTGAGGTTTGGGAAAGGGAGAGAAAGTAAAAAATATTCTTCTACTATTTTTTATTCTACTATTTTTAGGTTAAGATTACTTTTAATACCTCATGTAGCAGATGAAGAACTGTTGTATAAGACTGAAGGGTTTTTTCTGTGAAAATAGCCACCTATGTATATTACCCCAATTATTACACAGCTTCTTGCCAGAAAATAAATAGCGACAACACTTTACTCCCAACTCTAACAACCTAATTATTGTTTCATTAAGCGTAAAGTTTGCTGAAAAAAAAATAGGGTAAATGCTGCCTTCACATATCTACACATTATTCAGTCGCGATGTGGTGTCAAGCAGTCAAGAACAGCAGATAAACATAAATATGTATATTAATATATCCACTAAAGGTCAAGATTATTCATAGTACCCATATACGCCCATAATATTAGTTTCAGCAGTTGCTATCTGAGAATAACTTGGAATGTAGTGATTGACAAATCAGAATTAAGTATTCCAGAGAGCCATGAAATAAGCCTAATAAACAACACAGTTGCATAGTTATTGATATGTCAGAGTAACTTCTTTTTGTTAACTGAGTCAGTATTGCATTAACCTGCATTACTAAGGGTGACCTGACAAACACAAACAGCATCTCTGAATACACGCAAGAGGGAATGTGCTGGCCTGCAGTAATGAGAACACAGACGTCCCTCAGAGGACACTGAGGTCTGAAATCTGCCATCAAATACCCAAATAAGACCTTGCTTATGCATACTGAGCTTTTAATATGCCAGGTCACAATATATGAATCACATCCAAAGTCGTTTTTCTTGCTCTTAGGAGATATGACAAACTGAAGTCTTAGAGGTTGTCATTGTTTTTAATAACAGGATTTCCTTGAAAATAAAAATGCAAGAATGTTTAAATAGATTGCAATACATGACTAACATTTTTTTTAAGTAGGGTTTATTTAAAAGTAACATTACAGTATTTAAAGTAACATTATTTCCTCACCTCCAATGATTTTAGGCAGCTATTAACTATAACCTAAAGTCTGTTATTATTCTCAATGACAAAAGATCATTAGGGAAATATGTCGAGTTGGATTTAAAAGACTTAATTTAATAGCAATACAGGTAAACAATTGCATTGTAATAATCCCTAACGATGAGTCACAATAACTAGTTAGTTTATAAAGTATGACCAAACACTACTGATGGTGCACAGGGCCCTGGCTTTATCCAAAATAGGGCTGCACAATATATTGTATCAATATCGCAAAGCGTGAATCTGCAAAAGTAACATGGCAGGATCTCTAGTGATTTCAATTGAATTTAAACCCTTTGGACAAGAACTTATACAGTTTGCCACTTTAACAAGATTAATTGTTTAATTATTTATACAATGAAGACTATACAGTGTTACTTTACAACCCCAAATCCGAAAAGTTTGGGACAGTATGGAAAATGCAAATAACAAATAAAACTAATGATTTCTCACTTAAAATACATTTAGGGACTGTCTTACTGTGGGCAACAGTATAGGGTCTTTGTTGTTGCATTTTGCACTTAAAAATGTGCCACACATTCTTTATTGGAGATAAAGTTCAGGACTGCAGACAGGCCAGTCAAGTACCTGCATCCTCTTCCTCCACAGCCAGGACTTACAGGATTTACAGGACTTGTAATGTGTGCAGAATGTAATTTCGCATTGTCTTGTTAAAATATGTGTGGGGATCCCTGGAAAAGAAGACAGCATATTGTGCTTCAAAATCTCTTTGTACTTTTCAGCATTAATGATGTCATCACAGAAGTGCAAGTTTCCTTTGCCTCTGACTTTGGCACATGTTACAGTCTGGATGATCCTTTTCTTCTTTAGTCCAGAGCGCATAGCGTCCATTTCTTCCAAAAAAAACCCCAAAATACTCACTCATCTGACCACAGTATACGTTTCCACTGTGTAATGGTCCATCCCAGATGCATCCGAGCCCAGAGAAGTCAATCGCACTTCTGGACACTGTTAACATAGGGCTTTCTTTTGGCACAGTACAGTTTTTACTGGCATTTGTGGATGTAACTACATATTGTGGTATATTGCCACTTGACAAAGGTTTACTAAAGTAGTCCTGAGCCAATGTGGTAATATTGCTTATAAATTAATGATGATTCTTGATGCAGTGGTGCGTGTGGGATCAGAGATCATGGTTCAGCTTATGCTTGCACTCATGTCCTTCACGCACTGAAATTGCTCCAGATTCCTTGAATCCTTTAATTATGTTATGTACTGTTGAAGGTGAAATATCCAAATGCCTTCCTATCTTTCTTTGAGAAACATTGTTTTTAAATATTTAAATCATTTTCTCATGTATTTGTTAGCAAAGTGGAGATCCTCTGCTCATCTTTGCTCCTAAAGGACTAGACCTTTCTTGGATGCTGCTTTTGTACCAAATCATTAATACAACCCTAACTTGCTTCTGTCTCAACTTTTTTTTAAATGTGTTACAGGTCTGGATGACAGGAAAGGATGTATATTTACAAATGAAATGAAGCTGACCATGATATATTTTGTGTTCATGTTGTCTGCAATGAAATACAAGTATTCCAAAGTAAATTTTTAAATCACTTCTTTTTTATTGCATTTTCTATACTGTCCTAACTTTTTCTGATTTGGGGTTGTACATTTGATTAATACATTTGCGCACCTCAATATTCAAGACTTCACCAAAAACCATAAAGTGATGTTTATTAAATTTTATCTTTGTTCTGTTGTTTTCATCTGTTCTTTAATTTATTTTATTTTGTATGCATAATTTTTTTAAATGTTTATACAATCACACTCCCCTAAAAAAAATCCCAATCAATGTCAAATTTTAAATTCTTTCCAAATAGTCATCTTGAGAAAAAAAATATTGCAATGTCATTTTTTTCCAATATCATACAGTCCTAATCTAAAATCACCCCTTAAATAGTAGACTATCGAGGGGACAGTGATTTGTGGACATACATAAGTGCACCACAAATGCACCACAATAAAACAATTGAGAATGTTCTATTTAGTAAACACACACACACACACACACAGTGTTGACAAAGAATGGATTATGGATTGGCTTTATTTTGTCAAATCTAAATCTGCTCTGCAACTCAGAGTTTGTTCACCTAGCTTCATGCAACAGACCACCATATTTTCGTCCATCTTGTTTATCCAGTTCTCTGATTATTTCAAGAATAGTAAGTGCATGTATGGGCTTTTTCTGATCTTATGATGTAACATTGTGGCCTGTTATGTTTAAGAATTGTAGTAGGCGGAGAGTAGATAGCCTTTGGTGGCTTTTCAAATGCATTCGACTCGGCATTTGCACTATGAAGGCAATCAACTGTACTTCTTCCTGTATTTAGCATTGTCCACTTGTGATCAGATCGATAAAAACACCGTTATAACAGGTGTAAACAGAACCAAACTAATAATATGTAACCCGATTTGGCAAAATGAGTCAGAAGAAGTCGCACAGTTCTATTTTAAGATACAGGCCAATAATGTAAAAAAAAGCAATAACAAATAAATGTTTTTTTTAGCTAATTTCACCGAACAGACATTCAAAAATAATCTCACAAATTTTCCTATCCAGATCATTGAGTAAAAGTATTTAAATGACTATTAAAGTTGACTTAAAGATTAACTAAATTCGCTGGAAATGAACATTACTTTTCTCTTCTCGTCACTTTCTTTATATTCTGGGTATCATATGAAATGCCAATATCTCTGCTCTCCAAATATGGTGTTAAACGTTGCATAAAAGCAATCGAAGAGCTTAGGAGTGTACACTAACAGTGACATAAACACTGTCAGGTACATGATTGGTCCCGCCATTCCTGTCAGAAATAGCAGTACTCTGTTTAAACAAGCTAGCAGATCGCTTCAGAAACATTCAATGCTGTGTAGGTTAGTATGTACATATGTACACTATGTAGTGTGGATGAGAATCACGTGGATGATGAAAATGTTGAACAGTCTATGGCCGATATTGAGGAAATTTAAAAGGTCATGTGTAGTTGTGAAGCAGTGTGTGGAAACAGTTATGGATCGAGATGACGAGTTAGCCAAAACATGTGCCGTTTGCTGTAATGTTGTAAACGTAACAGTGGAGAGCTGTTTTCTGTCATTTATTGAAAATTTGGTTTACAATATACATCTGTCTCTGGCCTCTCTTATTGAATACGAGATTTCTTTTAACCCAATATTTAACAGTTGGCATCTCCGTTTTGAATTATTTAACACTGTTAAAAATGTAACCTCTGTTCAATTTTTCAGATTTTAGTAAATCTTTGTAAAAGTGCCTTTTAAAATATTTATTCATATAAATACTTAGAAATAATTTGAGTTTCAGCCTGCTTTATTAGCATTTGTATATATGTACGAATTAAGCTGTAAAATAAATAGCAATGGATTTTGAAGGATATCAGCAAAAAACAATTTTCTCAGGTTTTCAATTGAAAAAAAGGACAGACAAACATTATTCAAATGGTTATATCTTCAAAAGCATTCAAGAAATATGAATAGGATATCATTTTAGAGCCTAGAGCCTCCACTTTCCATTGATACAAAAATCTCAATTTTGAAATGTGGGTCACTGTGACTCAATTTGCTGGATCAAGTCACATACAATGCAAAAAGAAAAAAAAGAAAAAAATATATATATATATATTTTTTTTCACTGTTTACTATAATACTGTGGGGTCATGCCCCACAGGGGCCTTCACACTTGCAAAACTGATTTGTGTTTCATTTGACTAATACTGGCATTCAAAAAGCTTCAATCTAAAGAGCTTCAGGGCTGTATTTATAAGTAAAATTTTGCATTTGCAAAAAAAGAGATACTATTAACACACTCAATAAAGCATTGGGTAAAAATACTGAAAGTGTAATCCTGTCACACCTATTACACCAGCAGAGATGGAGTGAGGGAAAAAAAATCTTACAGTATGCCATTTTCTGTCAAAATTGCACCAGTCTGTGAAAGTATTGCTGTCCGCAGTGGTCATACTGTTCTGTTTGCATGAGATAATGGAAATAAATCCACTCAAACCTGTGTTTTTAATTAGTAACACAAAAGGCACATTGTCAGCGTAGCGTGGATGAGCCAGTAGTTTAATCCTAATTGGTGTTTAATTCTGTAGACATTAGAAAATTACAGCGTATATGAAATATAAATGTATTCATGCTATTCTTTCTCCAGCCAAACTCTTTCAGTTTTTCAAGCCAGTTTTTATACTATACTTACTTTGTTTGAAAAAATGAGATTTAAATGAGGTTTCTATCCGATTCTAACAGGATCACACTACAATTCACAAAAATTCAAATAATATTTAGGTAAATTTGACATCTTTATTTAGTAAAAATAATAATAATAATGAAAATGTTGTTGCTTTGCAGAGAGTATCATAAGTTATACGATCATACAGTAAATTTTAAGATCCAGGCATTACTCTTTCCATATTTCCATCTGATCTTTTTTTAGGTTCATTTTGCCAAGTTTCTTAGCTTTTCTGTTAAAGTTGGGCTAGAATTAAAGTATTTGAAATCTGGGAGGAAAAAAATAAATATAAAACTAAAGGAATCAACGAATTCTTCTGCTTTGTACTTTTGCATCACTCGTTCTAGTTTTAAGAAGGTTTGCTGCTCAACCTGCGTGTGTTGCGTGTCAGCATTATTTTGAGCTCTGCGTGTGTGTCTGCAACACCCGTGGCAGATGATGGAGTCAGCCTGGTCCTGCCAAATTGAGCGGGGTAAATAATTCAAATAGCGAGTGGGTGGAACAAGATAATGAGGACCTCCATCAGGAGGGCGGATGATCTGCCACATGAAAACAGAGAGGAGCCAATATAGCTGCAAAACTATCACAATGATTTTTACTTCAAACTGACACTAGATCTGTTGCTTTGCCTGTTTGCTGAACAATACGGTACCAGCCTCTTATTATTACATTTTACGTCTCAACTGCTTCTATCATAAAAGAACGATCTGATGAAGATTGAGAGGATTGTTGTGGAGTTTTTTAGTGTAATATTCTTGCTGCACGATTTGGAAAATAAATTAAATTGCCATTCATTCATTCATTCGTTCATTCATTCATTCATTCATTCATTCAGTATTTCATGTTCTCACTCATTTACTCTTTTGTTCATTATTTTCCTTCAGCTTAGTCCCTTTTTCAGGGGTCACCACAGCGAAATCATCCGGCAACTATTCTGGCATATGTTTTACGCAGCGGATGCCCTTCCAGCTGCAACCCAGCACTGGGAAACACCATACACTCTCACATTCACACAATTTAGTTCATCCAATTCATCTATAGTGCATGTCTTTGAACAGTGGGCGAAACCAGAGCACCCAAAGGAAACCCACGCGAACACAGGGAGTTATTCTTTTGTTCATTCATTATTTCACTTACTCGCTGACTTATTCATTCATTTACACACTCATTCACCCATTAACATACATGCATTTATTATTTTACTGACATACAGACTGACTCACTACTTCATGAATTCACTGATTCATTCATTCATTTATTCACCTACTCATATACTCAGTTGCATTTTTTTCTCACTGATTCATTAATTTACTCACTCTCTCACTCTTTTATTCATTCATTACATCACTTACTATTTTACTCATTCATTTACCTAATCACTTCTTATTCATTTCTTCACTCAAACATGTACTGTATCTTTTAATTATTCATTCATTCACCTTTTTATTCATTCATTCACTTGCTCACTTACTGACTTTTATTCACTCGCTCCATCATTTACAACCTCACTCTTTAATTCATTCTCCCTTTTTTCTCACTTACTCATTGACTCATTTATTTATTAACTTATTTTCCCATAAACCTATTCATTCATTCTTTGAATTACAAACAGACAAGCAGACTCATTTATTCAATTATTCATTTATTCACTTAATTATTTACCCACTCACATACACAATCGCTATTATTTTTTCATTTACTCACTTAGTCTTTTATTTATTGATTCACTTGCTCACAATTTTTTTCATTCACTCAGTTACTCTTATTCATTTATCCACTCATTCAGTCAACCACTTATTGACTTAATAATTCACTCACTCACTCACTGCTCTTTTATTTACTCACTCAATGACTTACTAATTTATTCATTCATTTGTTCACTTACTGACTCTTCTTCACTTGTCCACTTTTTATTCATTCATTCACAAGTGACACTCTTGTTTATTAATTCACTCACTCACTTAATGACTTTTTTATTCACTTACCCACTCTTCTATTCACTCACCTACTGATTCTTGTATTCATTCATTCATTCATTCACTCACTCACTCACTCACTCTTTCGATAGTTACAGTTTTTCTTGATTGCTTTGATGCAGACGTCAACTGAAACTCCACATTTTTAAAACAGTTAACACACAGGCCTAAACAGTGGCGCTCATGGTCAAAATTACATATTTTGCTTGCAAAATGCTTTAACCGTGTCAAAACATTTAAAATATGCAACAAAAACTAATTTTACCTTCAAACAATACAACTTACAAACAAGTATATGAGCTCTTTTAATCAATCATTACACAAGTACATTACACAAGTACAGAACTCAGTGTGAATCAGTGCACCATTGCTTGTCGTTGTAGCCTATTGCCCATGCTGTTTGTTGTCTTTCTATTTGGCCTGTCAAATTTGCCTATTTTGCAAAGAATTGGATCCAGAATAAGAAATGCTTTGATTAAATTTATAGTGAATTCATGACATTTTTTCAAACTGTGGCTGAAAACTGAAATACTGTTACAGCTTTTCTTGATTGCTTTGATGCAGACGTCAACTGAAACTCCACATTTTCAAAACAGTTAACACACAGGCCTAAACAGCCGTGCACATGGTCAAAAATTACATATTTTGCTTGCAAAATGCTCTAACCGTGTCAAAACATTTACAATATGCAACAAAAGCGCATTTTAACTTCAAACAACACAACTTGCAAACAAGTATATGGGTTTTTTAAATTAATCACTACACAATGGACAACAAAATACAGAATTCAGTATGAATCAATGCACCATTGCTTGTCATTGTAGCCTATTGCCCATGCCATTTGTTGTCTTTCTATTTGGCCGGCCAAATTATTTGATTAAATTTATATTGAATTCATGACAATTTTATAAACTGTGGCTGAAAACTGAAATACTGTTACTGTAAAAAAAAAAAAAACAGAAAAAAGTAATAAAATACTGTATACATTAGAGAAAACACATGTAAACCAAAATACAGTCAAATCTATCAGAGTAGAAGACATATTGACCTCTTCCATCCATGCTGGCAAAGAACAACACAGACCGGCCACCTTTTTTATAAGGTTTGCAGACTAATTGAAGATTTGTGTGAGGGAGTGTCAAACCAGTGTTTTAGTGATTTCATACTAATCTTGATAGTTTGTATTAGTTAGGAATAGATGGTTTCTGTTTGGTAACCATAGCTAAAACAGTAAAGTTTGCACTGTTTGAATAACATCTGTGTTAACTGTTTTGCAAAATTATGGGGAAAATGTGTCAACCCATTGAGAAAGGGTTTACACATTTGCAAGACATGTCTTCTGCTCTGCTGAGATAGTGATGATGAAAATGGAGTGGATCCTAGTTTCTTTAACCAGGTCAAAGCAAACAAGAAAAACTGTAAACCATTAAACTTTAAATCTGACAGAAAAGTAAGCTTCTTCTTTGTTGACAACAGCTGGTTTATAAAAACTTTCCATTAGAAAGCAATTTAGAACATGTTGCTTTACTCAGTGGACGTTATAAACTCAGAACAGGTGCTGAAATGGGTTCATGCGAAGAGATATTTACTGTGATCCAAAATAAAAACACTGTAAACACTGGATTATTAGCTACGTATGTGTAAAAAGAACACTGCACTTCACTTTAAAACATGCAGCTCATAATTTTTATTTAATGAAATTACTACCTGTGAATTGATAACTGCATGAATATTGCTATTTATTTCATATTCTCATATGCTAATACCTTTACACAAATTACATGTCATGGTAGCAAATAACTTTGAACTGAAAAATAAATAAATAATAAGTATGTATTATAAATAATATAAGTTAACAAGTTTCTTTTATAATTAAAAGGTCTATCAGTTGAACCAAAAGTCATTTGTTTTCTCATGTGTGAGTCTTTCACATTAATGAATGCATTTGCTCATCGTCATTTGTTCATTATAAAAGTAATTTGTTTCTCCTTCCACCATTGGTTTTGTCGGCCAGATGTCTGATTTGTCCCACATGCGATGAGATTTCAGGGACTGTTAGGCATGCTGGGATTGTACACGTAAGACTGACGACGTCTCGTTTCCAATTAAACTAATAATGTGTCCAATAGCAGCAATCAATGAGAATCTCACCTCGTCTCCTCCATATATCTTCAGTCATCATTAATACGCCATTATGTTCACTGACCACAAATAGCGGCACATATCAACATCCCCCTCATCTTATTAATATTGTTTTTGCTTCACTATCTTCAGGGACGCATCAGTAATGTTTCATTAACTTTTGAATGAATTGTGAGGCTGTTGTTTCATTTGATCGAGTCGGTGCTACGTGATAATGAGTCACATATCGTATTAAAAGGGCATTCACTAAGAATACTGTCCTTATTCGTGAAGATGATGGCGCAGTTGGGTTTAAAACAGCATCAGTGCATCATTTATAATGAATAAGGAAATGAACCATAAAACATACAGTGACCATATTTTCCGGTATATTATGGGATGGCAACTTATAATGGTACGTTCACACCAGATGTGGATGAAGCATTAAGCGTAAGTGATTTACATGCAAACATGCAATAGTCATTGTGCGGTGCGAATGACGCATTTCAAGCTAATGACATGGCACAATTTAAGCATTTTCGATCAAGTTGAAAAAACTAAAATTCGACAAAAGTTTGCACCTTGTTAACCAATCAGGAGCTAGTTCTAGTAGTGTCCATCTGCTGAAGTTGGTAAAACTCATTAAGCCTGGTGCACCTCTAAAGAATTTGATAGACCCAGAAATGGCTCCAACTGAGTCTGCACCATTTTTCGGCCTTCAATAGCACATTAAGAACAGCTACCCTCTCAACAAAATCCATGTCAGCCATTTTGCAACAAAACTAGAGCGACTGTTGTGAAATGAATTTTGAGAATTAAGTAAACTCAAAATTTTCAAAGGTCTAATTATGCGCAAATAATGTGATTTATGCTGAGTTCAGACTGCATGATTTTAGCCCCGATTTTGCCTCACAGACAGGTTTTGAGAAATTGCAGACAAATGCCTGAAATCATAGACAAATTGGTGCTCGCTCACGTGAGTAACAATCACACAGTGTAAACTGAAGATGCCATCTGCGTGAATTGCCAAATATCTGGACCTGTTGGCGATTCAAATCATGCTGTGTGAATGTGTTCTGATTGAAAATAACATCAACGATTACCTACAGCCAATGAGAGAGCAGCATCCACTAGTGTGGGTATCTGCAGGCCAGCAGGAGGTTGGGGGAGAAGTTCAAAGGACTTATTTTCAGTTTATTTGGACTCAAGAAATGGAGGAAAAACTAGTGAAAATTTGGCAGAAGCACCCGTGTCTGTTTGACATCAGGGTCAAAAAATAAAAAAGTTGAGGAGAAATGGCTAAATCCCTTTAAAGTCAGGTGGGCAAAATAAGTATTTTCAACCCTACTGAATGCTTCTTTCTCATTATATAGTTAATAACAAAAGATACACTATGTGGCCTCGCGTTTTTTTCCATATCACTTCTTGCGTGTGTTTGGTTGTGAGACGTAGTTCCTATTGTGAAGTCATGCATTGTAAAACCCAATGTTGCGAATCCATCTTGCAGTGTAAACACATCAGTGACGTAACGCTACCCCTGTGATACGACTACTTTGAAAATGGTGCAGGCTGAACTCGGCATCATATTTTCATGTTAGATTTTCAAGTGCTTCAATAGAAAAGTGCATGTTCAATTGCAAATCCATTATTAGTTGCCTCTACATAGAACTTTGCAAAAAAATATAAACATATAATTGCATATAATGCTTTTACCTCACAATATAGTGTAATATACACTATATGGTGAAGTAACAGCATATATGCAATTTTACAGTAAAATACTGTAAGATGTATGGATTTTGCTTGTAAAAAAGAATAATATATAAACTGTACGCTAAGGTAACAAAGTAAGCCAGTAATTTTGATTGTAGCTGTTCTTCACAATGTTCTGCTTCATGTAGATAAAGGTTTAATATCCGTATGCCAAGTGTCTCTGAGGGATTCAGACTGAGTTCACCTGACTTGAATGTTGATTCTTCAGTCGCCGCACAAGTCCAGTACCTGAGAGGCATGTCAATAGCAAACCACAACCATCTAGTTCCTGTTCAGTTTAGCAAACACACAAACATACAGCTGCTCTCGCTTCTTGGCTAAGCACAGGCTTGATGGGAAATTTCAGCTTTGCAGAAGCGAATGACAGAACAATTATCTGCATATTTTCAGTGTCTGCTGCATAATTGGCATTATTATTGTACAGAACAGGTAATTAAAGTATATAAAGTCAAATTATATTCAGTGTTTCATGTCTGTTTTAGTTAAAGGCGTGTGGTGAGAAATTAAGGGCTGGCTTAGCGAGCAGTGTGTTTTCTTAGCTAGTTGCCAATTATGTGCTTTGTGCTCTTTATTCACTATGATAATAAAAAAAGTATCTGCTACAAAGACAACCATAAATCTGAACACACAAAATGAAAGACATGTCAGCTCATGCAGGAGAAATGGAAAGTTAGTGGCTTCATAATTAAAAGCAACATGATTTAGCATAATCTTTCATGAGAATATCAGAGGAGTCACTGGCTGATGGTTTTGCGTCACTTAAATCATTTGAAGCTTTCAGTCTGCCGTGTCTCTGACCGTGAAACAAGCCTTCCCACGCGCGCACATCAGCGTCTCTCTGGGTTTTCTGAATATTACAGGTGTGTGTGTGTTTGTGCAGCCAGCTCGTCTCTCCATTGCCAGACGTCCAACAGCCAGTGTTCTCTGCCAAAACAAATTGACTAGAAATCCTGCTATTCATTTGCATTATGCATTGATCTGTACCAGACAATAATGGGATCTGACTGCATTTCACCATCGCCGCTTTTCACTGGAACAAAATAATGTGTTTGAAAGGCTTCCATTAATTTCACAAACTCTTCAATCTTTCTGTTTATTATGCACAGAAGCGTATCTATTAAAACAGTGGCCATCTGTTGGTCTTGAGTTACTGCCATTTTAGTTAATTTGCATTCTTATGAAAGTGTGATACACTCATATGAAGTGAAGGGAGTCTATTTTACTTAAAAAAATATTTAAACAAAAAACAATTAAACTTCAGATCAGTTTAAAACTGACGCCACAAATCAAATCACAAACAAATCATTTTGTCTTGTGAAACATTGCAAGTCTTTATTCAAGTTAATGACCGTAATTATTGTAATAAGTTTAAAAACTGGTAACTTATTTTAAAAAACACATTGTGGGGACTCTTATGTGCAATTTTCAATAAATCAAAAAGGCCCAAACAGACACTATAATCATTTCTAATCTGTTTGATTGAAAATTTAAAACCAAACCTGGAAAGTGGCAGAAATGACACAACTGAAGAAATGGCACAATAGCATATGACACAAAAAATGAGCTGATATTGTGAAATGTAATAAATAGAAAAATAGTCAACAAATAGTTAACTTATTAAGCAAAAAAAGGAGCAATAAGTATGTGACAACAGATACACCTGGCAGGAAAGTGGATAATGAAAAACCTTTCATTATTTACTCAAACTCAAGTGGTTCTAAACTTAATGAATTAAACACAAAACAAAAAATTCTGAAGAATGTTGGAAACCAGCAACCATGGACATCCATAGTAACACAAATACTATGGCAGTTTTTCCCCATCATTCTTCAATATATCTTCTTTTGAGCTCAACAAATGAAAGAAATTCAAATTTGGTGTAGTAAAGTGAAGCATGAGTAACATCATGGCAGGATTCTCATTTTTGGGTAAACTATCCCTTTAATCGATTAAATAAATTTTCAAGCTTATGCCATTTAAACACATGTCGGTAAGTCAACCCAGTCAATATAATTAGTGAAAATCTGATATAATCCGATGATATTATAGTTGTGTGACTGTATTATTCTTTAAATTTAGAACATTATCTTGACATAGGGATCATGTAAATTGTCATATACTTAATCTAGATTTCAAGTAGTGCATAATGCATAATTAATTTACACTGATGGGTATAAAAATATGAAGCTTGGATATAGAATACTGTACATGGTAATTTTCGGCTTAAGCACAGTTCACACTGTACAAGTTGTTGCCACTGGTATCATTAGTTGCACACTGTTGAAATAACTTTTCAGTCTAGCTTCAGATAACTTCCATGTCCATTTTTATTTTCTCTTAAATGTAAAGATTTAATACACTATGCAAGACACACACATATTTCTCACCACTTTTAATAACTTGGTGGCCTCTCATCTTTATTCCCTGCAGACACTAATTGAAAATGAAACAAACTCATTCAGTCTCTAGAAACAAAAAGATTTCACAGTGACTCATAACAGTTGAATGGTGGATGCCTCTGGCTTTACTTCCTTGACTCTAAATAAAAAAAAGCACAAATTTACTGCTTCCAGCTAAAAAGTAACTGTGTCTATCAAATGTCAGTGTCCCTAAATACATTTCTGGCCTGCATTTTAAATCTTGTTAGATGAAACAAGAGGGCCGACATGATAACAGACTTGTTCATGGAGACGTGACACTATCACTAGTGTGAAAATAAAGGGTTTTTCTTTACACCATTAAGCAGTGCTTTTTCAAAATGTCAGAGTAAGCAACACTGTGAAATCCTTCTGTCACAAAAGGCTTGTTAGGGGTGTTATGGGTTCACTGTTTGTCATTGAGCTTTTTGAAAAACAAGACATCGCGTGTACCTTTTTCCTACAGTAGCAAATCTAAATGTTGTTGCAGTCTGGAAAGTCAATCCTTCAATTCTGCATATTGAGGGCCCATTTACACTGATGCATTTTAGTTTTAAAACAGCACTTTAGATTGAAAACAATCCACGTCCAAACTAGCCTTTCATCTAGCATTTTTTAAAATATCTCCATTCACACTATACCACTGAAAATGCACATCATGTGACCACACACACACACTCTGGCATGCGCTGCAGTGTATGTGCACATCTGAGCTCCAGGCAGTCAGCAGGTGCTTTGAGCAACAAAACCCCAGGTGAGAGCAGTACCAGTCTGACAGTTCATCAAGGATCTACCTCTGGATTTTATCTCAAAGTTGTTAAACCTTGATATTTAATAAGTCTTGTGTTTATCTAACAACTCTTTGGTGTTTTGAATCTATTACTTGTTTTCAGATAACGTGTTTTGGCTAATCGCAAAGATAAGTTAAAATATTCATTTATGTAACCACATACACTGATTCTGCACATTTGATTTGATTGCTTGCCTTTATGCCCTCTATTGTATATTATTTAACTTATTACTTATTATTTGGCCATTATTGATTATTAAAACTGATATTCACCAAAAAAGTTGTTTCTTATTTTTCAATGAAATTGAAAGGAGGCAGTTATGTTATAGGCTCTGTTTTATTATGCATACAGTGAAGATGACAGTCATATAAATATGTAGCTACAGGATGCCTTAACATTTTTTATGTCTGGTAAGTTGCTCATATCAAAATGAAAATAGGCACTTCCTTATGTCATGTTTTTATTTTATTATTAAGATACGTAGCCAGGGTGATGTAAATAATGTTATAAAGTAGCCTACACTGTTCCCTTTGAAGATTTACCTGCCGTGTCCTGGGAAGTTTGTTTTCCATATCAAATTTCTGAAGTCATAACTTACAAGGAGGGCATTCAAGCCTGAACTTTCTATACTTAAAATTGAGAAAAAGTGCTAATCAGATATGTCTCCATTTTCTTCCATCCACACTAACACAGAGCAGCAGCATTTTAAAACGAAAACAGCCTCTTCAGCATTTCCAAAATGCTCCATTTTTGAGGCTCGAAAACTCCAGTGTAGTGTGGACGGAAGGCGTACTTGATTGATTTACGTTTAATCCATTAATTTGCAAAAACTGATAAGTTAACTTAGTTCCTTTATGTTTTCCCAACACAAATCAATTGTGTGGAACCCAGCATTTTTACAGTGTATTTAAACTAGATCAACTTTGGCTTGGGATCCAGCAGCACATATAATAAATACATTTAAATGAGCGGAGGCAGTCCAGATTGGCTCTTCTTTAACGCCCACATCTGCTCAGAGCCACAGAGAGGACCAAATGTTTGGTCTCTTTTTATGTTCTGTGCGACAATAAACCTGTTTCCACAACAGTCTATGAGAAATAAAAAAGAGTATAACTGTCTTTGGGAAGGAACACTGTGCATCTGTGTCTTTTGCACAAAAAACACTTACAACCCCAGTCACAAAATATTTGGGATGTTTTGTAAAATGCAATAAAATCAAGATTCTGTGGGTTGGTAATTCTCTTGTCAAAGTTTGTCAAAGTACAAAGAAAATATTTCCAGCGATTTCACTGACAAACTACAGTATATCTCAACTTTATGTTGGAGCCATTAAAGTTTGTTTATATGTGCAAAATAAAATGTATTTGCTCACTGAAAACTAAAAGTTGACACAAATTAAACTTTAATTTGTGGCAATTAAATAACGGTTAAATAGGAACCACAAATCACATATTGAAACATAAATTTTGGCAATTGGGATTGCATATACTGACCAAAACAGTAAGGGCTACTTCTATAGCTGTGAAAAAATAAAAAATTAATTCTGACTAAAGATTAATTCTAAAATGCTTATTAATCTATTTTAAAATAATTAACATCATTTAAAGTACATGCATACATATCTCTACATATCCTAATACATAATTAAACAATGAGGCATGACACGTTTTGATATGTATTGTCGCAGCCAAGATTGACTGGTAGGTCTTTCTTCTTCCATTCATAGCTGAAACACCATTTGTTTTTAATCAACGTTCTTTTTCTTCTCACAGAACAACTGCCGAGACAACAATCAGTCAGCTTTCAGAAGTGGATATTCAACAGAGAAATCCCTGCCTGTCCATCAGCAAAGCCCAGCAGCTTGTTAGAAATTCTTCCATCATCTATCCTTATTCTGTTGGATCTGTCAGCAACACAGTAAGTTACCAGATCTTCCAGTATATGAGAGGTACAAGTAATTACAGTAATAATTGAGGAACCAGTAGCAAACCCTAAGGTTCCCCAGTGCATAAGTGATGCGCTTTAAACTCTACTCCTCTTTAAGATAAAAAATACATTACAAAACATCAACAAGTGCATGCTATAATTATTCTATCAAACCACAATGAGCAGCACATGAATTTTTGATCATTTGAAGTTTAATCGCTGCTAGGTATTTTTGAAAATACAAGTTTACAGACTTATAAAGTTATAACAGCAGCAATGTTTTGTGAAATATTTATTTGCTGGCTCACCATTAGGCCCATATTGAAATTTGTTTAATGATTTTGCCTTACTGTTGCCAATAGCAACAAATGAAGAAGGTTAAAGAAAATGTGCTTTGAGAGTTTTGAGGCTTTGAGGCTAATACTGGACAGTAAATCAACATGCCCTTGCTTCCTATCAAGCAACTTTATAAGGTCACCACACTCAAGTTGAGTACACTCTGAAAAGGAAACTGAAAGGCTATTGAAGTTTGGCATTCATGGTTTCCTTGGACTAAATCGTTTGATGTTTTCCAACTGGAATGTCTGCAAATGGAGAACTTAACAGAGGGAATAAAAAACTCTTGGCCCAAACTGCATAAATTTACTTCATAATTTCCTGTGCAAACAAAGAATCTCGACTATTATGGCCTAAAAGCGATCACATATCCATGCATAATTCAAATTGGTATTTCTTGGCTTTTAGTTAATTTAGGTCATATATGTCTAAAGTTAACTTTCTGTGAAAAATATTCATGTTTATGCATAAAATTGAACCTGAACACATTAAAATGTTATGGCTCACCCTGCAAGCCAGCCACAAAGTTTTGTCCAATTAAACTGAGAGACTAAGAATGTCCTCTCTAATACCATAAGCAACTAAATAGCTAATCTTTGACACAAATTGCTGCAAACTCATGTAAACAGGCTTCTCTGCAAATACGAACAAACAGCTAATAAATAGTTTTTGCAAAGAGCTTTCAGCACAGTCTATACCACACCGGGGGAGGATTTTATTGCTCAGAGGTTGCTCTTTTATTATTTAGACTATTTTTTAGAACATACTGTAGTCTTTTTTTCTCTCAGAAGGGAAATAAATGAATAAGAAGCAAGAAACATGAGCAGAATTGTAATTTTATTGAGCAAAACAGACAAAAAGGGTTAATTATATTTAATTTAATAAGCTAATTATATAATTTTCTGTTGTTTGTAGAAGTAAACATAATATATAATACACTGTTGCACACCAGAGTAGGAAACAGTTGGATTATTATTTATATTAGTGTCAGCTGATGAAAAGTTAGGGATGGGGCTAAAACTTTCCATTAACAACAGAGTGCTCGATGTTAATATTGACTAACAGAGACAGTTTGTTTTTCCAGAGCGCCTGGAAAAATGAATCCCTCTTTAAAATGCATTCATCAACCATCTATGTGGTTGATTTAGATGAAATGTCTTCAGGACTCATGTGCAATTTATCAGAGCACTATGGGGGAAGGTTGCAGCAATCAATCCAATCTGTGCAATATTTGGAGAAAAAGAAAAGTTATTGATGAGGAGCCGCATGCCGAATTAAAGATTCTTCGCACAAGAGGCCTTGAGGGGGTGGCGAGGTGATTTGTGGAAAATGAAATGTTTAAAGGAAATTGCTTGTGTTTCCTGAAGTTTAGGGCATGTTTTTCACAAATGTGACAAGACGAAGCGGAGGAGCCGGAGCAATTATTGTAGCTGTCTGCATAGATGGATGAGCAGTTGCGCTATCTTTCCCAGTAGCGCTCGCTCTGTCTCTCTCTCTACTCTCAATTGCTTTCACATTTTATCATTAATCCTTTGGATTGACTGAAAGACTAAACATACACGAGCTGATTCCAGGAAGCCTTCTAACATTAAGACCCTCAGACTAATAATAAATAGAAATAAACTATAATCAAAGTTTCAGTGTTCAAAGAATTTCTTGACATGTTTGTTTTTCCTTTACATTAAAGTATTTAATGCAAGAAGAATAAGAATACAGCAACAAATTCTCGCTCTCTTGCTACCTATTTTTAAGCATTTGCTTAGACAATACAAATTTTTATTAACCTTCCAGCAGAATAAAGTGGTATTTTGTCTTTGTTGAATTTGTCTTTCCTTCTATTTGTGTAGTTCATAAAATTGATTGAACCACTGATGACACATGGACTGTTTTGATGCTGTTTTTGGTAACTTTCTACCTTTAGTAATTGTTTGATTGATTGATTGATTGATTGATTGATTGATTGATTGATTGATTG
>CAIGQZ010000320.1:15944465-15957910 GCA_903798205.1 Danio tinwini | reverse complement strand
TGATTGATTGATTGATTGATTGATTGATTGATTGATTGATTGATTGGCTGGCTGGCTGGCTGGCTGGCTGGCTGGCTGGCTTGCTGGCTGGCTGGCTGGCTGACTGGTTGGCTGACTGGTTGGCTGACTGGCTGGCTTGTTGGTTGGTTGGTTAGTTGGTTGGTTGGTTGATTGATTTATTGATTGATAAAAATAATACTTTTATTGAGAAAGAATGGATTGAAAGAATGGAAATTGATCAAAATTGAAAGATGTTCTATGTAATGTTTTTATTGTTTTAATAAAACTACTTTTTTTCTGGAGTCTATGACCATTTTGTAATATTTTTTAATGACTAGACAATTCACACACACACACATAACACAATATAACAGAATTTGTACCAAACATATGCAACCTTGTTGAGCTCAAAAAGCTATGATTATATTTTCTTATTCTTCAATGACTAGACAATTCACACACAAACACATATAAAAACACAATATTACAGAATTTGTATCAAACAAATGCAGCCTTGCTGAGCATAAAAGACTCCAAGTACACAGTGTACTTGAACTAGGTCACGGTTTCTGCATGCTTGTCTGAGTCCTGGTGTGCAATTGTTTCATTTAAGGGCTTCATTTTTGCAGTAACACACATATTCTCACAATATCTGCGATTCTGCTTAGCTTTAAGGAAGGATTCATTTATTATGTGCATGTAAATGCATAAGGGTTTTGTTAATAGTGTGCGCAAGATAGTCTGGGAGAGTAACGTATTTCCTTGATGTTTCAGGTATTGCTGTGCTGATTTCCATACGGTGCTTTTGGGCATGTGTTATTTGCTGCTCCACCTCTACATTTGTCTCGCCTTCCTCTCTTCCCCTCGGCCTCACTGTTTCATTTTCAAGTATAATAGACTCAGATAATGACACATGAAAAAAAGCAACCAAGCAGCTAATTGAGATCTATTCTAGAATAGCCTTGTAGTGCCGCAGGGACCCATCCGCCAAATGTTCAACATGTCGTAGTTCATTTCGCTTTGAAATCCTAAGCAGTTTCTCCCAAAAGGGCTGTCGGCAGAGCAACTACTAGTCAGAAGGTTAATATGATATCATTTTATTAGAATATCCCTTGCAAGATCTTTCTTTGAATGAAAGTGTGTGCATAGGCATGTGTGTAAAAGGATTGCGGGCAGAGACCAAAATTAGCACAAACGCAAGGGAATGTTTTAGTGTGTTACACTTGGTGGGTTTGGCTCGATTAAAATGAACTCTGGTGCATTTACTTTGTTAGTGTGGTTCATTTTTTTTAATAAAGGCCTAGTATACTTTAAACAACATCATAGAGCAAATTGAAATGATGCCATTTTAAACTAAAGCTGTCTGAAACTAAGTTCTTTTTCAGTTTGTTTTGCCAGTTCGAAAGGCCTTACCAATTCTAACTTTTGGGGGAGTTGGTTTTGACTCCTAAACACCGTTGAGCTGTCATTGGTCTGTGGTGATTACACAATCGGTGGGTGTGTCCTGGACAAATTTGGGTGTAACACGTTCCACAGTAATGCATTACTGTATTCTAATTACATTTTTGAGGAACGCAGTAATGTAACGAATTACATTTTAAATTTGTGTAATTTGATTACAGTTACTAAAGTCAATGCAATTGCGTTTTCGCTGCAACGTCAGTTAATAAGCATGTGCTTTTAAATTGCTGGAGAACGCGAGCTGAAATGGTTGCTGTCCAGAGCTGTTGCCTTTTCAAGTGGAAATACAGACATTACTATGATTTCATTGCTGACAAGTGCAGTCTAAAGAACGTTCGACTGCTTTTAACTCAACCAGCAACTTGTTTAGCACTAAAATAGAAAGCATTTTACGACAATACTCATCACTGTCACCCAATTCAGTCTAAACAGGCTAAATAAAATTTTTGTGGAGGATCGGGAGTGAAGGTATCTTCTGAATGTGAAGAGAAGCGTAGCTGCTTATGGGGCCATTTACACATTGCTTCCTATGTGTGCGCGCATACTGGAAGCGCATATTGCACACGCTCACATTTCCCAGGCACACTCAGTTGAAAACCATGAGTCACGTGACAAGAACTGACCAATCAGCTTCATACTTTGGAATACACACATTACAGAGTATGTAAATCTATCGCAAAAAGAACACTGGAGAGTCGAGTAGCTGAGCTGGTACAAATGTATCCACACCTATATGATCGCTCACACACTATATGAGAAACCCACCTTGTCGTACAATGTATTTTTTATGAGAGCATGTAAATCTGTGGCAAAAAGTTTAAAGAATTGGTAGTTTCTGGTTCTGCTGCAGAAGCATGGTAGATTGTTTCAAATGCACTTTATTCCACTCCCATGTATTCTATCTTCTTCTGTATTTTATAAATAATTGACCAACAAAAAATGCATCGAAATTCAGATACAAATTTTATGACTCTAAACTTGTTTTAAAAAACAAGAATCTTTCTTTCCCCTACAGTCCAAAGACATGCGGTATAGGTGAATTGGGTAAACTAAATTGCCTGTTGTGTATGAGTGTGTGTGTAAATGAGAGAGTGTATGGGTGTTCCTTAGTGCTGGGTTGTGGCTTGAAGAGCATCCGCTGCATAAAACATATGCCAGAGTAATTGGTGGTTTATTCCACTGGGGTGTCCCTGATGGATCAGGAACTAAAGTGAAGTTTAGTGAGTGAGTGAGTGAGTAATTGCTTCTTTACATGATAGTAATACAATATATCTTCATAATTATTATCATAAGAATAATTATCTCACTCTCCCTGACATTAAAGTTTACTAGAGGCAAGGTCATAAAACTATTGTTGTATTAATAATGGATTTGAAAACCCCTGAAAAGTTAACAAATATTATTATTATTATTAGCCATCTACTAAAAAGTACTAGAATCTTTATTTAACGTGACTTAGCCATGTTATGAAATTCTTATTACATATTTTCTTAGATGTATTCATTTTGCCAAACCTTTTTGAGATTCCTCAGGAATTCGCTATAAATTATAACCATATCTATTCTGTTTTAATATAAACTGGTTTAACAGTTTTTTTCCCTAAAATACAATATTAAAACTACAGTTCACATCTCGGTCTCTACAAACATACAGTAAAAATGAGCATCATGTTATAGCCCATATTTTACTTAACACATTTGACATAAAACGTTGATGCAAAATATAATTTCATGGCCGGCGAGAAATATTAATAACAGGCCATGGTTGTAAGGATTAAAGCTGAACAGCAGCATGATTTACTTATGTTATGCCCTGCATTCTTAATCTCCTTGGAGATCAATGTTCAAAACTGGCACTTTTCTGTTTTTCTTTTTATGTTCGAAAACCAGAAGCCATAACTTGGCAACCCAGATTTACCCACAATCTTTAAAACTTAACTCACCGAGCTGCGATTCTGCATCTCATCCCTCAAAATCTAATCAGTCTGTCCAGTGTCCAGTATCGGCCCACAGCAAACAGACCGAGAAATGTTCTCCTCCTCGTGGGTCATTTACCTCAACATAATTCATAGCCAACATCTGCTGTTTACAAAAGCAAAAATATTCCAGTCATTCCAACTGACAGCCACATACACAATCACAGGGAAAAAAATAACCCCAAGCGACTCAGCTAGCAGAGTGGAAATTGTTTGGTTTTTCTGTGCTAAGGTTGAAACCCTATCAGCAAAGCAGGTGAGCCAATATATGATATGCAACATGTATCAAGGAACAAGTAATGCTGGAGACAGAACCAATATCCTGCTCCTGTGACTCGTTGACACATCCTGAAACAAGGATTTAACCTTCAGCTGCAAAGTTCCCTCAGATACAAAAGGCTTATCATAGCCCTCCAATACAAAAACACATTCAGTCTTTGTCCTACCAAACTACTGGTGCTCCACACCAAAAAAAAATTCTTTTATTTTTTTCCACTGTAGTCAAATGTTTTAGAAAATGTTGAACGGCTGAAACAACTGAAGAAATATACTCTAAAATAGGTGGGTTGTTTTAACTAAAATACTGGACAAACCCAACCATTAGATTAACAGTTGGGTTTGCCCATATTTTCTTCGGTTTTAGGTTGAAACAAGTGTAGATCTATAAATAGTTGGCTTAAACTTGCAGCTAAAAGCTAGAAAAGTTTTATTATCAAACACAAGCTTATAAAAATACATGTTTCAGCCTACATCGCAATGTTTTCTAGTATTGCAGCTCACTAGGTTTGTGTGCAGAGCTGAAAACTGATTTGTAATTCATCACATTATTAACAAGTGTAATTAATGTTGACCTCTTTAGTTGGATGACTCCAGATCCACATTCCATTGAAACTCCTCAGCATTGCAGAGCTCTAATGAGCCCAGTGCATTTTCTAATTAGAAGAATAACTAATTTACTCTTGGCCCATAACAAATGCTTAATGATAATGCATACTTCATAAAATCTGTGCTTTGTTGGGGAAAATATCCATAATTTAGGCATTTTGATTAACGGTTGCCTCTAATTGGGCTCGAGTAATTATCGTTGAAGCATTATGTAGAAAATGCTTTACTCTGTGGCAAATGTGCTATTAAAAATGAACACCAGGTACCTAGTTAATGATTAATATGGCTCCTTAGTGAAAAGAAAAGTAGAGAATTACTATCAAAGAAGGTGTGACATCAATCAAACTCATCGAAGTGGAAACTAGCTAAGTTGCCATTCACCTTTTGTATGTGCATTTTAGAATATCACATAACAAATGCTTAATTGAAATGCCAATATTTGCATATATTTTGAAAATGCCCATGAAAATCTTGCACACAGCTAAGTAGGATAAAGTTTTTATTGTGCTATTGTGCAATGTGTATAACTACACATTGATGAAACAATGAAAACACATCTACAGAATAAATCGCATAATTCCAGCATGCACATTGTGGCGAGGGGGCGTGGCCGAGAGCCGTGGGAGCGAAACGAGGCCCGCCACAGATGAGATGCACCTGTGGCGCGCACCTGCCTTCAATCCCACGGAAGGAGCTCTGGACTATAAGAGGAGGAACGATGGCAGAGGACAGAGAGAGAGGACCAGGCCCGGACATGTTTTACTTTTGCTTTCAGTTTGACGGCAGTCTCCGTGAGGAGCTGCCGTCCGTTTTGTTTTGATTTAGACGGCAGTCTCCGTGAGGAGCTGCCGTCCCCTTTTATTAATAAATATTTATTTGAAGTTCGTCTGTTCTCCGCCTCTTTCTTCCCGTAACTTCATTACACACATCAAAAAAGTCATGTGATTTTGTTTTAACAGATTATGCGATAACAAAATTGGGTTTGATGGAATAGCATTCATGGACAAACTTGTGGATAGACCACACTGTAAAACATCTGGAGTGTTGTTTTATCATTTTAAAAAACCTCGTCCCAAAGTTCGTCCTCAAACTGTCTTGAGTGTCTGAGCATAGAGCATCTTACACCTGTAAAGCCACCACTCGTTCAATGTGTTTTGTCTTCTGAGGAACAAGTAATTTATTATTTAAGAAAAAATGCCCACAGTGGCTTCTCCTACTACAGCAAATGACATTTTTCTGTTTGATATTTGGTGCCAATTTATCAGGAAATGACTCTTTGTTCTCTTTGACTTGTTCTCATTGGATCCAATTTCATCCAACGAGAACAAGTCAAAGAAAACAAAGAGTCATTTCCTAATAAATGCTTTATTTGCAAATATTCAATTTTGTGTATAAGTCTAATTAGCATTTTTGAAAGGAAGCTTCATTCTCTCGTTTCAAGAGTTCACACTTAGCTGATGATTGATTATAAAGCGTGTTTGGCATGCTGTCCCATGAGAGAGCCCTGAGCTCATATGATCCACAAGCCCAGGGCTCCCTCCCGTTGCAGGGCGAACAACAAATTGCTATGAAAAGATAACTGCTTACTAGAAGCACATATGCTGCTAATTTGGATTAGTCAATTAACTTAAGTTGCATGTTGCAACCCACGCGAGCACAGGGAGAACATGTAAACTCTCCACAGAAACGTTGACTGGCTTGGTAAGAACTAGAACCAGTGGCGTTCTTGCTGTGAGGTAACAATGCTAACCACTGGGCCTCCATGCCATCCATCTAGGAAAGGGGAAGGAATAGGGGTGGAATGGTGGATTCTTCAAAAACCAAGATGGCTGTGGTATGGAACAGGTTATTTAAGGTGACTTGGGAATCGTCTGTATGGTGTTTATAAATTGGCTAATGCAGGACCAGCTGTGGTCCATCATAAGCACGTGATCCTCTCGAAATTAGTGTATAAATAAACATCACTTAACATTGTTGTGAGGTTGTTTTGGAAAATATACTTTGAAAACTCTTTTTTTTTTCTTTCGACTTAGTCCCTTATTTATCAGGGATTACCACATCGGAATAAACTGCCAACTTTTCCGGCATATGTTTTAGGCAGCATATGTTTAGGAAACACCCACATGCACTCATACACTAAGGCCAATTTTGTTTACACAATTCAACACATGCAAACTCCCCAGAGAAATGGCAGCTGGCCCCAGGACTCAAACCAGCAACTTTTTTCTTGTGAGCCGACAATGCTAACCACTGAGCCACTGTGCCTCTGAAAAACACTGAAAGAAATTTGACTTGTTAAACTTAAATACATTTTTACTGAATTTATTTATACGAAAAACTAAAACAATTAAGTTGATTAAACTTAAATTGTTTAGGTATAACAAGTTAAAGTCATTTATAATTTTTTTTACAGTTTATGCAACCAAAAAATTGAAATGTATATTTGTTTACATTACAAAGTATCTACTTTGCTCTGGTGGCACTACTTCATTATGAAACCCTGGGTACATTTACATGGACATCGATTTATTCTGAGTAAAACAATATTATGATTAAGGTGTTCACATGAGGTTTTTTTTTTTTTTTTTTTTTTGAGACCAATCTACTGTTCCGATTAATGTTAGTACAAGATCAATTAATGACACATGTCAGTTCATGCCCTTGGAATGCTATACAGTATCTGACATTCCTTCTAGAATTCCTCTTAAAAATGAATCTTCATTATGGTACCATATACAGTAATGAGAGCTTATTTTCAATTTTACAAAAGCGTCAAGTGCAGTTAATTATTTGGGGTCCTATATAATCAGACAGTGGTGGATTCAGATTCATGCTCAAAGCTATTTTGTTTTCTGTCAAACTGCTGTGTGCATTCTGTAACAAAACATAGTAAAATGTCCCAGTAGAATTAAGATTTGTAGACGTATATATACTCAGTCATGTGACTAAAATAGGAACACTCCACATTAAATTCATTAGATTTTTGTTTACTTTAAGTATGATTTTACAGAAGTAGAATGAGTTAATAACAAATCTTTGTGGCAGATTTTTGAACAGAATATTATCTTAATCATGTTAATCTTGGAATATTATTGTCTACGTAATCATACAGTAATGGCTAAGACTGTAATTCAATTATGAGAACTAAAAACATCCTAATATAGGCAATTCACACCATATTAAAGAAATATTCTAGACGGGTTTCTCTTGTAAAATGATGAATGAACAGCTGGAAAAGAGCGAGCAAATGTCATGGAAACCGATCCCCTATCTGAGTTTCCTGAGCATCTTCATTATGCCAGTATGAAGCTATAAGCGTGTTTGTTCCACTCTTTTAATATTCTCCCAGTTATCTGCTTTCCCAGCAGATGCATCACGCTAGTGTCTCGCCCGTGGCGTCTTGATCCTCATTAGAATGCAGCTTCACTGCACCTGACAGTCATCATCATGTGTGTTAAAAGCTGTAAAAGATGTGTTTTACTTTTTGCAAAACATTTGTATGATCTGCATTAAATCGTTTAGCATAATGTAAAAGTATTTTTGTGTGATTTAGATTTTTGCCTAATTTGATAAGACTGATTATTTATACAATTATGGTTGTGCCGATAAAACGTTTATATAAAGCATAATATAACTAAATGATTTTTTTTTCAGAAAATATGTAAAATACACAAAAGCATCAATAAGATTGTATAAGAAAATGTCACAATAGAAGATAAACATTCTAAAAAGCAGCTGAAGATTTAAATCCAGTGTGCAACAGTTATGAGATGCCTCATCTTTATGAAGCTCACAAAATATTTATGTAATTAATAATTTAATTGTACCTTGACAGGGACTTTGTCAGTACACAGTTTACATAGACCAGTTTCTTCTTCCTTCAGATCACAACCTGTAAGTGTGATTTAAATGTTTGCCTCATTTTCTGTAGTTTGTAAAATACGTATTTAATTGTGTGTTATAGTTGTAATCGCTCCGCAAGGCTTGCAATGTATCTCTTAGGTTTACACTTTATGGGGATGTTCACATATTGCCTCCAAAACCAGGTTGAAAACATAACACATCCTTCTTTCTTTACCGATTTAAATATGTTTCATAGCTCGTGACTCCATGCCATTTCTACAAATTGATTAGAGTAAATTTTCTAAATAGTTCAACTATTGCTGATGTGTCAATTAATTCTGAATGTGTGTCATTGTTATTACTTGGAATTATGGTTAAGAATAGAGTGCTTAACTGCATTGCTTTAATGCATTTTCTGCATTGAGATCACACATATACTGTACTCTGGCTACTTCATAACCATGGTGGGCGTTTCTTCGAAACCGTGCTAAATGCAGTTGACCAATCACAGCAGACTGGGTCATCCGACCAATCACCAGAGATTAGCATCACGCAATGGAGGGGTTTGGAACACACAAATCACTGAACAAACCATATGATAGTCATTAGGACAATTAGGTAAAAAAATAAATACATATTATAAGACAATGAAAGTGGTTTTTTTTTTTTCCTTTCATAAAATATTTTTTATATATATATATATATATATAAATATAACCAAAGATAACTTTTTATTAAGCATAATAGGGGTACTTTAATGTCAAAGTTGAGCTTATTTACTATCTTAGCATGCATTCCTTGTTTTATATTTCATGATTCTGATATTTAAAATACAAATTTTAGAGCTCTCCTAAAAATCTAGAATTATTGATTTGTTTCTTTAATATTTTTCATTTACAATTTGCAGTCTATAACAACAAACATGCTTTTTCCTTTGTGAATGGATGACAACATGATTCCCGCTCAGACTGAAAAAACAACAAAGGAGCTCTATTATGCATGATAGGTCTGTCAGTGGCAATGTTACTTTGTGAAGAAACACAATGCAAATGTAAACATAGTCTGAACACATAATGTGAATAATGTGTTTCCACAGTTTACAGAACCACAGTAATGGAGTTGTTTTCAAAAACTTACCTGTTTTAAAAGCACTTTTGTGATACCAAAATGCTCTTTTGTGTAAATGAATTGCCATTCCCGGTTTTTAAATTGTTAGTTGAAAATGACACTCCCAGTATTGCATAAATGTCTGTGAGTACATGTTCCTGCTGAGCAAATGCCATTGAGATGAATGGGAATGGTAATAGCGACTTTAATAGTTCAGTCTGTCAGTGATCAGATCAGCACTGAAGTGCTGTGGTTTCTTTCCAGTTCAAAGAAAATGATTTAAGCATCTTGTACCCAAAGAAGGAGCACTTTGAAAAGGATTTACATTTGCTTGGCTTACATTTGGGGATCTGTGGCCTGTTTTCAGAGAACAGAAGCCCCTCCGCCACTGGTCATTAATCTTTTATGTCTTGTAGCGTCTTAATTCAAAAAAAAAAAGCACAACAGGTCTGATGGATTTCTTGTTTACCTTTTCCCTTTTGAGGTTTCTGCTTCTTTACGTGTTGAAAAAAAAAGATTCTCTCTCTAACCTCAGAGGTAATTATCACCTGATTTATAACTGAAGGACCTTCTGCTTGAATGGAACTCAATTAGTCTTTTGAAATACAATAGAACTGTCCCAGTATGACAAGTAATTAGACCAAGATGCATTTACGGAACCAAAATCAAAATCTCACTTAATCATCTTCTTTTTTCTTTCAGTTTCATGTTGGTTCATTATCATAAATCTAATTCTTTTGAAAATAGTATATTAGTGTTTAAAAAAATTGGTTAGTCAGAAATGAAAATTTAAAAAACTGACATAGAAATGGCATGTCCCAATGTGGAAAATGAAGCCTGCTTAATTAGGCTTTTTCAAAAAATAACTTTTATTTAGTGTGTGTTTGTGAAAGTAAAGTTTTAATGAGCTAAAAAGTCATCTTTATAGGACACGTTGTGAGAGCTGCACCAAACGATTTTCCTGATATGCCGAGTACATGGATTGTGTAGGGCCCCTGCTCTACCAGGGCGCCCACTTGCTATCAAAGATTATATAATAGCAAGAGCTGTGCAAGAGAATAGTTTTTGCATTTTATTCTGGTTTGCATTGATTATGCAAACACTACAAAATGAGAAAAAGGCTCTCCTTTAAAGCCATGCGCCACCATCCTTCCTGTGTAAAATAGTACTAATCAACTTACATGAGACACATTTGAATGCATGTTTATTTGAGGTATAAATGGTATGGCTTCTCTGCTGACCACTTGTGAAGCGATCCCTGAAAATTTCAATTGCTCGTTGCAAAAGTTAGTTTTCAAGCGTCTTAGTACAGCACATTTAAATATTTTGTGAATAATTTTGGTATGTTCCTCACAGAAAAGCTGCTTTGCTAATTGTGACAGTATAAATTGTGCTGAACTACCCATTTTTGCAGTGCTTTATTTTTATTTGAAATTAAATTGTACAGAAAAGAGCAGCATGAACACGTTTCAAAATATCTTCCTTTGGTTTCACTGAAGAAAATTAGCTGACATTTTCCTTTAAAGCCATTATTAAATCTTGCCTTTACTCGTCCTTTACTGGCTGTTCAGTCATGATGCGCTTGATTGAACTGACGGAAAATAAAACCGGAGAAGAAAATTCTATTAGGTGTCGGTTTTTAATCAGAGCTTACGCGGCTGAAAAGAGCTTTGAATTCATGCTTTACAAAAGGTCCACAGGGGCTACAATTACACAGAGGAGGTTAGTTTAATAACACCCAGGAGCTATACAGGACAGATTAAATTTCATATTCAGTTTGCTTGTTGAAAATGCTTTGTATATACATGAGTGGTCCCATTAGGCCGTGGCTTTAAAATTAGATGTCCTGTCAGCATTCATATTACTGGGTAATCAATATAATGTAACTGAAACGGTGAATAAGAATGGAAAAATGCATTAGATTAATGCTGATATTTTCTTGAGACGTACCTGGGCATTAATAAACAAGCCTATTGTGTTGGTTCATTATCTATATAGCAGATGTTAGAACTGAGCACGTTAATGCATTCGCATTTTCCATCGCATGATGGGAAACAATCTTAAAACTGGGCTAAAATTAACTGTAATCCCCGCAGGCCGCATTCTGTCTATATGATTCATTGTGATCTTCAGTGGTTCGTTCAACCTGTTTTGTTTTTAATATCCTTTCAGCCTAGAGAGGGGAAAATGCTTTACACAACGTCCACTTCAGGAACAACCCTAATGTGACGGATCTAGGCCTATTTAATGGTGACAGATGGATGACATTATAGACCTCGACTAACCTTTAAAGTTGGTTGATGAATATGTGGAGTGTCGAATCGTCTTTTATCTTTCGCCAAACGAGACCTCGATGTCTGTTATGAAGATTAAATCAGTGTGTATGATGGCACTAATGTTTTCTGGGTTTAATAATGTCACAGCTTTTGTATGAAGATACATGAAATGAAGATTGATTGTGTGTGGAATCACACTCTCATTATGTGTTCATTTTATTCGGTTGCCTTACAGCAAAAGCATCTGTTAAACCGATTTGAGTAGCCAATGTAATGTAACACGTCATTAACTAGTCAGAATGGGTTTAAGGGGGGAAATGTTATCTTAGCAGTAATGACATTTTATATTCCATAAAGTGAACCGAATGTCCGTTTTAATGTACTTTTGAATGTACTTTCGTTTAGCATATGCAGTGAAGCATGATTCACTTACTTTTTTAAGCTGATTTCCTTTTAGCACTTTCATAATCATGTCCTAATAAATTCCTCATCAACAAGGTCATAAAACTTATATATCCATTTGTACGTACTCTTAAAATAGCAAGGATTTCAGCCCTGGCTCATTGGAAAATGTGTTTATGATAATATTTTTAAAGTTTTACAAATTCACAGTTTACATGGGTACACGATAATTTTGTAAACACTATATTATTTATACAAGGTCAATAGTTGGTTTTATCACAAGAAACACTACGCAACTGCACACATGGTCAAGACCACCATATCTTGGGTTTCACTCTCTTACAAATTGCATGACAATATACTGAAAACATACTATTCATACTGTGTGGATGGTGTCACATTTTCACAAAATGACTTTTTTTGTACTTTACACAAAGATGATAAAGTAAGATTGTGTTGTTTTCGAAAAACTTGTACCTTGATGCCCCAAAAATGCTGTTATTATGATGGATGTTCAGCGGATTAAAAATAAACAGTGAGTGGCGCTAAAAGTTTAATGCTCTGTCACATGGAGAAAAAATATCCTACTGACACTAAGGGCTCTTTTTTAATGATCTAGACACAAAGCCCAAATCGCAGGGCACAAAAGTATTAAGGGTGTGTCAGAATCCACTTTTGCTATTTTAAGGACGGAAAAATCCACTTTGCGCCGTGGTGCATGGTTTAACAGGGTTGAGCTTATTCTCTTAATGAGTTATAGGTGTGTTTTGAGTATAAACCAATCAGAGACTCATCTCCCATTCCCTTTAAGAGTCAGTTGTGTCACGCCATAACGCATTTGCTATTTAGATGGCAGACTTTGTAAGTGGAAAAACAGAGCGCTTCACTAGCCAGAAAACAGTTAAACAGACTATCTGCAGCACGAGAATGAGCCTATTTATTCTTTACTTTCACTTTCACTCTCTTCCGTGAATAAGGAAACGTGTTGTACGCACAGACATCCATTAGCCTACATAATTAATTTAGTTTGTTAAGCGCAGAAATTTGTTTCAAAACTATTTCTAAATTCAGTTCTAATTTCCAGCAAATGAATAAATGAACAGTAATAATGAAGTGTGGTCAAAAAACTGAGTTATATCCAAATACACATGCTATGGCCCATATGGTCCAAGTGGGCAAATCTAAGCTTGTTTTTAATAAAACAAATATAAATATGCATATAATAAATAATACTACTAATAATATTAACATTATATAAAAGCAAATTGTCATGAATAAAATGAAAAAGCCCTGCGAGATGAAGAAGGCATTAAGGCAGTGGTTTTTATATTTATGTAGAAAATAATATTTTTTTGTAATAATTTATTCCTTTAATTCTTTCTTATTTGTAAAGATATTTGCGTATTGCTCTACATCCTGTGTGTACTAAGCAATTTGTAAGCGAGACACATAACTAACACGACCTGCGATGGATACATACACATGTTTCTTGTTTA
>CAIGQZ010000320.1:15898483-15925622 GCA_903798205.1 Danio tinwini | reverse complement strand
GGGGGGGTGAATGTGCTCTCTTTTTACCTTCAGTACCACTACTGAGTTAATACCACTGAGCAACAACCCCTCAACTGCTTTATTTTCCCTGTACTGGCTACTCAAGTTCCAGTTTTACCTCCTACCTCCACTCACTCCTTAAAGTCTTAAACCCTTTAAGAAGCCTTTAGTCAATAGGTGAGCACCACCTTGTGGTATCAGAGAGGCTCTAAATAACTTTCCAAAACTTTTCATTTACTGTTCCTCACTGGTGGAATGATCTAACCTAATTTCAACGCAACTGCCAGGAAGATTCTAGTAACCTAGTAAGAGCTTGATTAGCTGGTTTATGTGCCTAATTGAGGTTCAAGCTAAACTCTGAAGGTCAGGACTAATGCCGCAGTCACACTAGAGTTTGTGCATGCGAAATTCTGTTGAACTGCGCTGCGAAAAGGGGCGGGATTACACAAGATGATTAGACATTTAAAAAAGCGAGCGATTGGTCCATATTTCAATTTTCTGTCCAAAGAGGTCATGTTTTGATCTTTGATTGGTCTCACGAAATCACGTGATGCGATTTCACAGGTCAGAATTCACCAAGCTTAAACTTTCCAACATAGAAAACTGCAAAACTTGTCACACAAGCTTGCATTTCTGGTCTGCCACATTTGCGTGCGTATGAATGGAAGTCTATGGGGCGGAAAGTGCAGTTTGACCACAGCTTAAGTTTGGACACCTCTGATCTAACCAATTTCATGTGGACTGATGAATGACAATGTTCAAACGGTAGCTAAAAACTAAACTTTTCTGTGAGATCTTCAATATGTTCTAAAATAACAAAAAAAGTTGTTCTTCATATGTAAATTGCTTTGTATAAAATTGCATGCTTAATGACTACAAGTAAATGTAATACAGAGATCCCTTGTGTACTTTAAAATAAAATGTGTTTGCTCTCAAACTCAAGCTTTGGTACCAGCAACACATTGGTACTCGTTGTACAATGGCCTCTCATTAGTTGACCACAGAAAAGGCCTTACATTAAAAGCAACTGCAGGGTAAAAAATAATAATGCATAATGGCAAACACAGCAAGCTGATGCAGAAATGATGCAAATGATGGGAGCTATTGGCATGCTGCAGGCTAACACATCACATGTCAGTGTTGCCAGAAAACAGCATATAAACAGCTTTACTGTCTGTGTCCTCACTGTATTCAACGCTTTAGCTGACAAACAGGACAAATGACTGTCCAGGATCGGGTTGTACATGAATGACTGCACCAAAACACAGCCGACACTCCAGGCTTATCTAGAGATGTGACCCCCTCTGCCTGCCCGTGGTCAAGAAGTTCATCTGAAATGTCTGCAGGAATGCGATAACTGCGGATTTAGATGCTCGGTGGCACGTGTAGTTCTGTCATGCAAGATACTGACGGCTGGCTGTTCAACATTCACAAAGTGCTTGTTGTGCTGTTTTGTTTTCCCATTTTTTGTCCCTGTGACAAGTGCTATGAGTTTTCCTCCAGGGATAAATAAAGAATGTCTGTCTGTTTTTCTTTATAGTCATTTCAACAACAAAGGCTTTATTTCAGCCCGATTACTGTTGGATTTTATTGTGTATTATGACTGTGCCAATGTTATATATATATATATATATATATATATACTAACTATAACTATATAATAACTATATATAATAACTATAACTATCCTTGCTGGAGAATATACTGGATTGTACACTAGTTAAATTAATAATTGGGGTGCATTTCAGATACGAGTTATAAATTAAATATTAGGTTTTGACTATAACGACATAAGAAAAAAAATCTTTCCCAATTTTCCAGCACAGTTAGATTTATTTATAGGGATTAAGGATTTGCTTTCCCAATATGCTAAAAGGAACAGAGAGATTAGGCATTTCATTTTAGCATTAGCAACACACACGCACATTTCCTCATTTCATGCAATAGCAACATTAGCAGGAAGCTCAGATTACAGTTGGTGGTTTTTATAATCAATTGATTATATGATTTGCAGTAGTTTGTAAGTGATTACATGTAATCTGAATTATGCAATCATATTTAAAAAAAAACTCAGAAATACTGTAAAAATGTTATGAGATTTTACTTTTTGGATTACAAGATTACAAATTGTTGACACAATGGTGGTAAATTTTTATATTTTATTCATTTTCCTCATTCTTTTCTTAAAAGCTTCCTTAATAATAATAATAATAATAATAACAATAATAATAATAATAATAATAATAACAAACAAAAAATAAATAAATAAATACATTTAGTTTATTCAATTCACCTATACTGCAAGCCTTTGGACTGTAGGAAAAAAACGCAGCACCTGGAGGAAACCCACGCGAACATGAGGAGAACATGCAAACTCCACACAGAAATGCCAAATGACTACGCCAGGACTCAAACCAGCAATTTTCTTGCTGTGAGGCGACAGTGCATTTGGGGGCAAAATTAAAAACAAAATATGAGCAAGTCCAAAGGTAACCTGAAAGTAACCCAAAAGTAATCTAAATGAACTACTTAAATAGAGCAATCTAAATAAATTACAGACTACAATTTTGGTTATGTAGTTAGTAATCAGCAACAGACTACTGTTTGTAAGTGATCAACACAGCACTGATACATGCTGTTGGAATTACCCCAAATAAAAGTTTTCTATTTTACAGGACACCAGACTTTAACGGCGTATTTACCATTGAAAATCTCAGCAATAATTTTACTATCTGAGATTATGTGAAGAAAATGAAGAAAATGAAAACAGTGCACAGTGCAGTTTGCACACTTACAAATAAATGTTTTATATTGGCATTAATGGAAGAACCTTTAACATCCAAATATATTTTTCATTAAACAAATGAAGCAAAGTTTATGTTGTTTACACACACACTTACATATACAATGGTTCTTTTATAACCTGTTTAGTTCACTAAAATTATTTTAGCAGAATCAAAGATAGTTGTTCTATGGCATCACTGTACCTTTTATGCATTAATATGTAGACTGTAGATACTAATATACACCTTTAAGGCACCATATTATTTTTTTCTCCCTTTGCTGAAACAATAATTCTGGCTGTGGAACAGAGCTCTACCTCTTTAATGATCACCAAAGTCAAATTTATATCAGCGTAAGGAAAATAAACAATGCTACCACTTCATACATAATAATAAAAAACACGCTTCTTCAATTGCTGTGCGAAAATTTGGTTTGCTGCTTTAATTACTTATTGATTATACTAATGCAAATTATCCAAATAGGAGGCACATGTCATTGTGCAAGACTAGACTAGCCTACTAATGAGAGAATAGTTATGCAGTATTAAAGAGCAGTGCCACATTGCCCTCTAGCGGTGAAACTCAATATTCAAGAATAAATGCAGAATAAAACAAGTCAAACGTCGCAGTTAAAATTGGCTTATTATTTATGTACAGCATTATAACTTTATTATATAAATAGCACAGCATTATTGCTGTAATGAAGAGTATTTTAACTGATGATGATGAGCTGCAACAATCAAAGTGCGTGACAGTTGTTGGTTTTTCACTTTGCATTTTCATAACCCCAGAGATAAGGTTAATATTTTAAGCGTACTGTGTTTTGAATGACACATTTACAACGTACAAGGAGGAAAGTGGCAGACTGTCAGCATCCGTGTCACAAGTTATGAGAACACATGAAAGATTCATTTGCATCGCTTCGAGAGATTGCTTTGTTGTGCTAGGCTATACGGACCTTTAAGCAAGGCGAAAAATATGAGTGGCATATGGCCGTGTTTTTATTAATTTACTGAGCATTCTTCGTTCAAGTAACCCCAAAATGTCATATAAACTCAACTTTTATATACATAGAAGGTGGTACTTTCTGGCATAAAGTTGGTTTGATGTTGAATATTCGCAAATTGGGACCATCTCTAAAGTTATACATGAAATTGGTATAGGCTACACATTAGCATTAAGTTTATAATAGCATTTGAGGAGAATGATTTAGTCACAAGTGCTCCTGTTGTATGGCTGCATAACTTTAAGTCTCAAATATAATGCACACCTTTTAACTTGTAAACATTTTATTTATAATTTTTTTAGCATTTGAGTAAAAAAAACTGCATTTTTGATAAATTTTTTTATTATTATTTACAGTATTACTGTACTAAATGTCAAATATGTGCAGTATAGTTGAGACCTACATTAACCCTTTACAGGTTCTGTGACTAAATAATCAACAAATGCTATTTAAGTGAGAGACGTCTATCCGCTTGTTAAGTCGTGACGTATACAGTACTGTTTCTGGTGTTTTGTCGATTTGTCCTAACTAGGCCTGAGCCAGCTCCAAGTGGGTGGGACTTGAGCTCAAAGTGAGTGGGCCTTCAAGCTCCAAGCGGGCTGTACAAACCTGGAGTTTTTATTTATTTAATGACTTGTACATGACACGGAGTACGATATTGGGGTTTATGAAAGCCTACTCCTACCTTCACCCAAACCTCACAGTAACCTGTTGTTTTATTAATATTTGCTCCACTTACAATACCAACCTACTTGCGGTGTAATCCCTCCCACTTGAAGTTCTCCAGGCTGCAGCGATACCTACTTGAATTGTTCTACCTCCCATTTAAAAAGTATAGGTAGCACATTTTGATGATGCAATATACTACCCATCAGATTTTGCTACCAGTGTAAATTTTTATGTGGGCTAGTGTAATATGAAGCTGTAATATTGCCCTAACCTACCTAATCCCTAACCCCAGCCCCAGCCTCAGAACCATTCAAATACAGTGTTGGTAGCATAATCTAATGGGTAGGATAAAATATCAGGACACTGGGTCCAAGCCGCTACTTATTTGAATTGAGAAAATATTTGTTTACGGCCACTTTTTAGTCATATTAAAATTAGTTTTATATAAAATAATGGTGTACACAACAGTCTCTGGACTTGCTACATCACAGACACCAATATTTTAACAAATTAATTAAAATGAATCACTTTCTGGCCATCGGATATATATATATATATATATAGTTGTGGGGAGATTTATTAGTTAAAAAACACTTCGATTGAAATTCATTTGTGCACATCTGCTGTCTGCTATTGATTTGATCTGAGCTGTTGGCAGCTCATATCTGCCCCAAAACTGTTCGTTCATGTGTCAAAACTAAATTTCCTTCTCATTTAAACAGTCAGTGCCCCCAAAATCCTTTGTCTCTTTAGCATTGTGTAAGCACTGCAAGTCAATATGTTGAGATGTTTTGTCACTATGACAGAGGACCATTAAAATATCCCTCATGTCCACCTTTCAGTCTTAGCCCAGTTTTTGAAAATGGTTACTGAACTGTTTTTTTTTGTCTTTTGACAGAATGCAACTGTGTAAAAAACGAAATAAAATAAATTGATAAGATTTAAAAAATTATGAGAAATAAAGATTTTCAGTCTGATCTCACGAGGAAATGTAACTAATTTACATTTTGTCAGTTCAGTGGTTATTTTGTACGTGTTCAGTTGTACAAAAATGTACAATTTTAAAAAGGAGGCATGACACCCAACCCAACCCCACCCCTAAACCCAACTATCATTGGGGAAAAAGCAAATCATACTAAATTGTACGAATGAGATCATACAAATTTATTCGAGTTAGCCACTAAATCAAAAAATTATGAATTGCCGTGAGATAGTGTTGGGATTTTAGGTTAAGAGTAGCCTCCAAGGTTTGACATCATACATTGCACTCAAACTGCCAAATAAATTGTAACTATTATCAATCACACACATAAAGTAATTAACATACATCAGAATAAAAAAGGTACTGTATACAGTATAATATACTGTAATACAAACACACAAACAAAAAATGATATACAGCCTACAGTCAGTTTAGATCAACTAGATCTATTCACTTGGAAATTGTGCTAAATGTAGGCTAGATGTACTTAATCATTTGCAAAGATGTAATTACACATTTGCAATTTAAAGAAATGAATGAGAAAAATCTATTCTGTTGTAAACAATTGCCAAGGACAAACCTCCAAACCACCTGTTTTGAGAATGTAATTCCAGTTTCAAGAAATGAGCCAAACCAATGGAGAAAAACTGTAATTGACGTTCTCTAGCAGTGTAACATTTTTTAAGTGCCTTAAACATTAGAACTGTGAGGTAATTAAAAAAACACTACATGCAAACCAAAGTAATTTTATTAGAAATATCAAGGTTCTCTAAACATTCTGCATGTTTGTCTGTGTGTGGAATGTGAAATAAAAGTTGAAAAATAACAGAAAAATTATATTTAGAGAACAGAACCTGACCATCACACATGTACTTGATATCTTCAGTCACATGATACAGGTGGTGTTAAAAAAAGACATTTTTAGAAAACGGCATAGTCAGCAAATGCATTTATTTGATACTTCAAATACTTAGATAACATATGAGACAAAAAAGAAATACATAGAAATACATGGCTATAGGACATGCCATTCCAATTTGAAAATAGAGGTATATAGTCGTATAAATAGCAGTTAAGAGATCAAACTTGTGCTATTGATGCCATTTTCTGAAGCTTGAATGTAATTTATCTTTTAAATCAGTGATTTTGTTTACAAAGTGTTCATCCTTTTGCAGTCTGTCAAATTGTGCAAATATATAAGTGCATACATACCTCGTGTTTAAAACATCTGGTTCCAGCAATCATGTTCTAAACGCACTTCATTTGTGCAACATCTGATACATAAAAAAAGGAAACTTATCTCAGATTTATTTGCCATTCTGCTTCAAACACTACAAAACCAGTTTATAAAAAAAAAACTTTTATTTAAAAAAATAAATAAAAACCAAAGCATCCAATAAGTTTTTTTTTTTTTGTTTTTTTGCTTGTTTGCTAATTTTAAATCAGCAGTTAAATATGTGGTGTAATAATTGCATAACACAACTGCCATAGATGCTAACAATTTTGTCTGTGAAAAAAAACACCTTCATGAAAAAGATTTTTGAAGAGGCCAGTGTTTGTACCAGGTTGCCATTAGAGAAACAAGTCAGAACATGTTTCTTGATATTAGAGTGAAAAGAGGGTCCCTAGTAACTAAAGCTCTCTCTGGGTGACCGCTGTGTATTTCCCCCAACAAAAACAACTCACGCTACTGCCACCAGTCATCTAACCTTCTTACAAGCCATCAGAAAATCATTCAAAGGAGTGGATAGAAAAAGCTGATTTTATGTCATCTGTAAAAGCAAAATAACCTCAAAATAATCATTTATTATGCCTTTCTGAAAAAAATAAGACAGTCTTTGCAGCAGAAATATCATAAGAACATTTTTTAAACGAGCTCAGGAACTCTTTTCAGTGCAGCAAAAAACTCAAAAACCTATACATCTGCATGTACATTAATTAAATTACAAACATTTCTAATAGACAATTTAATGCATACAGGAACTCACAAGTATTTGTTTTAATCCTAACTCAATCCGAAAAATATGAGTGTGAATTTGTTACAAAACCTGTGAGTGAAATCAACAAGTCATAAATAAAATTATTCAATAAGAAAAAATATTGAATCATTACAAATATTGAATTTGAACGCAAATGTTTATATCTAATACAACAACAAGGCAACTCCCAAACTTCATTTAAGGACAGGAGGAGGTATATTTTAGTGCCTCAGCTCATGTAAGTCAACACTACTGACTGAATAGGCTCTCGGCACACCGGACACAACTTGTTCCGGTTTTTTAATTTTTTGGCACATGTGTAGCATGCCATAAGGTGCCCAGTCCTGCCATGAACAATGCAGCCGTTCTTGGGGCGACTCTGACAGATGACACAGGGTTCCAAGCAAGTAGCGGGAAGGCAGGCCTCCAGACTGTTGAAGCGCTCCAGCTCGGGGGTCTCTTCCTGACTGCTGCCACCGCCGGAGGAGGTGGAGGGCTGTGATGATGTGGTTTGAGAGTCAGTAATGGTGGCGGAGGAGGGAAGCTCATCTTTGGTCGTGGCGGGAGATGAAAAGCACTTGCCGTCGGGTACATCCACTCCATCATCTGTTTCTGGAAGAGGGCTTGAGTGTTTGGAGAGTTTCTTTTCGAAGGTTGTGTTGGGAGTTGTGGTGATGCTGGTGTCTTCGGGGTTGGCTTGAGTGTTTCTTGAAAGGTTTTCCCAGTTGGAGTGCGTTTCTGGAAGCCAATCAGCTCGGACAGTCCAGCAGCTTTTGCAGTGTCGGGGAAGAGGAGGGTTGAACTGGTCACATTTGGGACACTTCCAATAGTCCTGAGAAAACACATTGTTACAATAGATCATTATTTCTGTCTTGCTTGGCCAACTTGATAATATTCAGATTGTTGTATAGACAGAGGTCATCACAGCACTCATCACAAGATTTAATAGGTCATTTATTTTCAAATTAATCTGGCCTACAGCAACGACTATTTATAGGAGTTTTGTTCGTTAACTCTACAGCAGTGTTTCTCAACCACCTTCCTGGAGGACCACCAACACTATATGTTTTAGATGTCTCTTTTGTCTGTCACACCCATTACAGGTCTTTCAGTCTCTGCTAATGAGCTGATGATCTGAATCAAGTGTATCTGGTTAAGGAGACATGGGAAATATGCAGAGCTGGTGGTCTTCCAGGAATGTGGTTAAAAAACACTGCTCCACACCAAGTCTCTATTTGTTAATATAATTTAATTAAACTAAAGTCATAGTGGTGACAACTACAAAATCATTTCTTAATCTTAGCTGATGTTAATTTCTTAGTTAATGCCCAATAACACATTAAAATCAAGTTGTAATCTTTTTTATTAAAGTTAATTATAATTAATAGGTTATAAGATTCAGTCACATTTTTGTTTTTAATTAACAGCTATAATCTAAATCTCACTGTTAATTTAATGCATTAACAAAAGTATGCTAATGGAACTTTATTGCTGTATTTACTCTGAACAAGTGTATACAATAAAGCAATGAACTAAAGTTTTTTATGTTAATTATACCTGTTAAAGTAATACATTTATAAGCTTAGGTCAATACCCTGAGATAACACTGTGATAAAAGCTTTAGCAATTAACCTCATCTAGAAAATGTGATACTGTCAGAAGCCTACATTTAGGTTTTGTAACATTGTGATTTACCTCATTAATAGTTAGTTTGGTCCCTGTGAATCCCTGCAAATAAACAAAAACAATTCCAAAATGCTAAAAATGTGGATGGGCACTAATGCACTCTATACACATTCCTAGTCACAATAAGCACAGTCCATCAGTGCACAGAGTTCAGTAGAAAGTCTGTCATCATAATCTTTCAACAAAATGTAATAACTTGCTGCAAATCTCAAACAGCTGCTTCTTTTTGGCAGACTCACAAAGGCTTCCATTCCTAACCTTTAAACCAACACACTTTTCATGATCCAATATAATCCTCATAAACAAATTCAAGCCCAGCTCTGTCTTTTCTCATCCCACTTAGGAAAATGTTAGGATATAGAAGTAAAATGCTACATACTGCCTCGGTTATCTCAGTATCCTCATCAAAAGAGTCTTCATCCTCAGCGAAGATTGTGACTTCATATATCTGAATAAGCAAAAAAAAAAAAAAAAAACTGAGTTGATGATTGCTAAACAGGTTAGACTAGTAGTCAGGTTAATCTCCTTTTAGCTCAATAAAGCATGACTTAAGAGCTGAAACCTCATTCTCTCCCGGCACAGAATCCACATCATTCTCACTGTAGGCATCAGAGTTGATGGACTCCACCTCAAACTCCACACTAAAGTTATCAGAATCAGAGTCAGAATCCTCGCTCTCTTCACTGCCCTCACTGCGAGATATACCTACATCCTGTAGAACAAGTAAAACACAGGTTAGAAAAGGCTACAGGACAACATAAAGTTGCTGTCTAATGTTAATAAAAACAAACTATGTGAACAAACATTTTAAAAGTCCTCCTCACCGAGTTGCTGTTTGCATCCGAAGACTCGCTGTTCCCCCTCTCCCGGTGCAGGCCACCAATCACACACCAAGACAGGCTGTCATCAAATGTCAAGGAGAAGCTGTCCGACTTGTGCCTTTTCCTGCGTTCTCTAGACTCGTCTTCAGCTGAAGAACTCTCTATTGAAACACACACAAAAACAGGTTCAGCACAAAGCTGTTTTTAGATGCAAACATCCCTTACACATCCGTCTGAAGGTTTACACATACAGATGTTCTGTTAAAGAACAAGAACACAGTGTTCCCTAAACTTCCCGATCAGTTTCTTTTTCTGTGTATATTCTATAAAAAACAGACACACACACACTATATACCGCATATTGACCTAGTTTAAATTTGTGTATTTGCTGATATTCCCATTAGATGCACTCAACTTTGGACACTTATGGGCCAAGCAGGAGCAATGCTCTAAGCGATAACCCTGTTTTAATGGTGCATCTGGTGCTGCTTGCTCAACAAACTGCCTTTGTGTACATGGCTGCGGTTTTAAAATGAGCCATTGAAGAGCAGCAGTCATCTGAGCACATTTTTGCACAGCCTCCAGATCTCAGTGTCCTTTTGAGTTGTTCACAGTGACAGAGAGAGCAGTCATTATGGTACCACATGTTTACCCACACACAGTCCTCTGTCAGGACTGAAGAAATTGTACATGATAATCCAGCATAATGGAAAGTCCTGACTGCTGAATGGTTAGTGTAAGTTTAAAGGGCACCTATGGTGAAAAATCTACTTTTCAAGCTGTTTGGACAGACATATGTCTAGGTATAGTGTATAGACCGTCATATTGGGGTGATATAAACACACTCAGTCCTTTTTTTTCAATTTAACAACATAAAAACGGTGGACCAATTGGAGCTGTTTTGAGATCGACCGCAACTTGACGTAGGAGTGCGGCCCCCCGCCCACCAATATTGATTGACAGGTGGCCATTACCATCTCCTCAGTATGTTGTTTCACGTCCACCATTTTCAGCGTGTGAGTCAAAGCGATGTCACCAAAGAAACACCCTTGCTCTATTTTTATATGTAAGGCTCATTGGGCTCAACATTCACCACGTTAGCGCTCTCCTCCACGCCAGTGTTTGTAAGTTTTGGTGTGTTTGCATAGCTACATGTGTACTTTTCATTGTGTCTTCCTTAAACTTCAGCGGTTTGCATTTCCCGCTGTCACAGAAGCTTTCTGTCATCCTAACTAGGTGCAGCTGGAAAGTGCGAGCGCGCTGCCTCACGTGCTCGTCCCTCCATTGGAAATAACGAACTAACGACGCGCAGCGCCATGCATTTTGCGTTGTCGCGAGTGAAAGTGACGACCGTAGGGTTTGCTCACTATTCTGCCGCCTAGATCGCCTCTATGGACTCGCTGGCCCTGCTCAGGACACTGTTCATATTTCTGCCGTGCCACAGAGCGTTATCTGAATAGTTTCATTTTAAATAACATGCAAATGTGCGCGTCTGGTGTGCCGCGTCATGGCTCTGAGCAGCGCGTCCGGTGCATCAAGCAGGTCAACCAGAAGTGCCGCTCGGCGACACGCAGCGGCATGCTTTTTTGAATTCTAAACATAAGTTTCTAACAGGTGACACACCGACGCTGCAAGTGTGCGATACTTTCAACTGTCATGTGCACGCCATGTCGCGGTGCATCCGGTGTGTGATGCCCTTCAGTCAAAGTTAATTCAGTGTGCTTTATTAGTCTCGGTGTAGGCTACAAGCTCGAAGCTTTAAACTAGCACACAGTTGGCTGTAAAACTATACAAAGACACACATATAAAGACATAATTTGTACTCTCTGCTTGGTCTGTGTCTGAGTCGTACAAGTACAGCTGGTTGGTACACTCATGTTGCTTCTCTCTTGTCTGCCTGTCTATTACACAAAGCGGGGGAGCTCTTGGCTCCGCCCCCTTGTTAATTTGGGCGGAAAGTCTAAACTAATTTTCATGTGAAGCAACACGCCCCTAAAACAGCAAACTGTGTACACGCCCCCAAAATGGCACTTTTTAACACATCATAATAAAAAAATCTGAATTGTGTTTTGAACTGAACCTAAACTGGCACACTCAGAAGAACCATAATATTAATATTACATCTTAAAAAAGGGGTAAAATAGGTGCCCTTTAACAGAACTACAGCGAACAGAGGAGAATAGGGCTGTGCGATAAAAACGGTGTCAGTATTTATTGACCGAACACCATTGTCAATAACAATAAAAAATAAAAAAGTTTGAGTATAAAGTGCTATAGTTTATTAAAATTAGGCTGCTGAGCACGCACCTTGGAATAAATGCCAATGAGTTTAGGGTGTAAGTCATTTTCAATAGAGGCACGTGACTTGCAGCGCAAATAAGGAGCGACGCACGCATTGTCCAGGCGCACCTAGTTGAAAAACATCAGAATTTTTTAGAATGCCAGGTAAGCACCGTTTTTAGACAAGTAGAACTAAACAATCTGCTTCACACTTTGTATGGAATATACACATTTCGGTAATATTGGTAGACTAATTACCTCAGACAAACACAGCGCACTAAAACACTGCAGTGCTTTTATTTTCTCCATAAACTTGTATCGGAGCTGCAGCAATGGTTTGTCCATTTGTCATTCTCTGAGAAAAAGGTTGATTGTCGCCTAGTTACAAAAAGACGGCAGGGGAGCGCAGAGCGCATTGAAAATGGTGAAGAAAACCACACTTTCGCGATTTTCACGTGTGAGTTTTGGGGTTCGTCATTGCCACTTCAGGTCATAATAACAATGCACGCAAAAATGAGTGCCGTATAGCAGCAGTGAGGAGATTGTAAACAAAAAAGAATACAAGGATGTCGCCAGAGTGGCTTTTTTTTTTTTTTTTTTCTTGCATCCCAGCCACTAGCTCCCCATTTGAAAGATATTTTAGCATAGGGGTAATATAGTCATCCAACTTCACAATTTGTAATGTTGCAATATGTATTTGATAATGATGGTTAGTTCCGATCAGATTTGATTATCATAATTTGTTTTGTTTAGAGTTTTGAGGTTTACTGTATCATTATTATTCACACCTTAAGGTTGCTTTGATTGTTCAGCAATTACACTCAGCAAATAAGAGTCTCTTTAACAATCATGTTTATTTTATTATAAAGAGATGAGATATTTTGTTTAAATATTTTTGTTTTTGACTATTAAACTATTTGCCTTACTAATGTTGGTAAAGTAAATTAAAGGGGTTAAATAAAAAAAAATCCTAATATTCCTAAATGGATAAAAAAAAAAATATTCAATTATCGATACTGAATGATATGAAACATGATATTGTGATCATTTTTTTGCTGTATCGCCCAGCTCTAAAGTAGAAAAAGTAATTGTGACCCAATATGACAAAACCATAATTGTCAGTTTTGTGAAAAAGATTTATACATAATTTGAAATCTGAATGAGTAAGCTTTAATTGATTAATAAAATATGGCTATATTTGCCCGAGATACAACTATTTGAAAATCTGGAGGGTTCTGAAGAAATTAAAAAACTAAATAATAATAATAATAATAATAATAATAATCACCTTTCAAATGTTCCAAATAATGTTCTTAGCAATGTAATGCGCTCATCTTAATTTATTTAGTTAATATATTTGCAGTAGAAAAAAATTCTTATTATTACTTAATATTTCTGGCATAAAAAAGAAAACTACCATTTTGACCCATACATTGTTTTTTTAGCTTCTGCCAAAACTTTATCATCGCAAAAGAAGGTTTTGTGGTCAAGGTTCACAACTGACAGTAAACTTATTAAATTAATTAAAAAGTTTCTTAAATTCTACCTGAGTGCATAATGCATACACACAAACAACAAAAATGGACAAGCCCTTTCCTGTTCAACCAGGAAATTTGTAAACACTGGAATGAAAACAAACATGAAACTATTCTCTAAATATCTGTACAGGGAGAGCTGAATGTAAATACACAGCTCTATCTAAAACCCCAGCTGATCAAGCGTGTGCTTTCACACACACTGAACAGGCCACTGCTGGTGTGTGTGTCTTTCTCTCTATGGTTTGTGCCCTTACCAGGATCACTGCTTCTCCTTCTCCTGCGCTGCTGTTGTGAGGTAGATGAGCGAGAGTCTGAATCTGTATCCTGGAACAGAAAGCTGGGTTTCAGTCATGCTTTAATCTCAAACACAGCAGACGCTCTATAAAGCCATTCAAGCACAAACACAGCACTGCCAGGGCAACTCTGTGGGATGGGTCAATACTCTGTGGTTCTAAATGGGAGTATAAAAGAAGGTTTACCCCGGGTCCTCGATCTGGTTCACTTTGACTCCTGGGTTCAGAAAAGGTAGACTGTGATTCTGTAAAAGGAATTTAGGAGGGTTTTAATACAATACAGATGGTTTGTACACATAAAACTATATTGTTCAAAATAAATAAGCAAAAATGGAATAAAAGTTAAGTTACCTGGATTTTTCACTGTTACAAGGTTTCTGTTGATCAATGCAAAGAGGGCGCTAAAAAAAGGGAAAAAAGATAACATTAACAGCATTCAAATAGCAAATTTCACTTTCAATTCTTACACACTTGTATATGTATACAGAACATATTCATATTATTGGTATTATATCTACTGTAAAAAAAATTATTTTAATTTAGGTATCTCAATATCTTAAGCAGCCACTTTATATTCAAACAGGTGATAGCAGAATGGCCAGTAGGTCAAATATCCAGATAGTGCCATCTGTTGTTGAAAAACCTCACCCTGATATTCTCAAGGGTCTATATTACTACAGCTGTTACTGCCTTGGACATGTTAAGAGATTCAGTACGCACCGGGGCTCTTTAACTGAAAAACTTTTCACTCCAAGAACAGCACCGAGAGGATCCTCTCCACAGTGAACAATGTGTTGCTGCTGCTTGTCATATAACTCCTTGCTCATGATATATTTGCCTAAATAAAACATAACCTAAACACACACAGAGAGGAAGAGGGTTGTTTAGAGATGAGGAGGCAGGGATTTAATTTTATATGTATTCAGATTGAGCGTCAAGAGAAAGGATGGTAAAGATGTGACTTATAAATATGCAATGAGTAAAACATTCTTGTTAGTCATACACAACCACAATTTCCAGTTATAAAACAATATGACTCATAGAATCACATTGAGGCCAACAACAAATGTTAATATATGAAATAAACTTCAAATATAAAAAGTAAAATAGCAAACAAATTATCTACATTAACACAAAGAATAAGTAATAAAAAAAAAAAAAAGGTTTCATCTGCATGTGCAAAAGCTAGTGTTATTAAGTGAGTGTGTTTTATGGTCACTAACTAAAAGAAAAGCACACCCTAAAACCTCTAGACATGACTCAGGTCCAAGTTAAAGGGGTTTTAGCACATTCTACCTTCCCCAATTAAAAACGTCAGATTCACTGTTAGTGCCTACTAGCCTCTTCACTTATATATATATATATATATATATATATATATATATATATATATATAAATTGAAATGTGCAATACAAGGTGACGATTAATATTTGAGTTTAGGGGGTTGTTTAAATACCTAACTCTATAACACAGCAATGAAAACACAACAAATGAAGTGTCACACTGAACAAATTAAATAGCCAAATATAACTCACCACCCCCATGCCTTAGTAAATTTACATTTGTTTAAAATGTACACATAAATATGCAGCAACACGTGAAATTGGAGAAGGGTTATTTTTAGTCAGCAACATCAAACACTACTGCCATATGACCACAGTCATATGGACCAACAAACTCTTGAATAGCTGTTCTATAAATAAATACATAATTAATTATTTTTTACAATTATTACCACAACTGGCATAATTCCAATAAAATGAAATCATAAAGCATGCTGGTTATACTCCAGTTTAAAAGTTTAGGGACTGCAAGATTTTTGTTTGACTGTTTTTAAATATTATATGTGAAAGTAAAAATTAATACTAAAAATAAAAATCGTAAAGCAATTATAATTATATTAAATATTTATATTTCAAATAAATCCTGTGAAAATGTTTACACAAAAAAAATATTAAGCAGCAGAATTGTTTTTAACATTGATAATAATAAAAAGAAGAACAAATGATTATTGAGTTAATCAGCATATTAAAAGTTCCTGGCGGCTCATGTGACATAAAAGACTGGCATAAAAGCAGCTAAAAAGTGAGCCTTAAAGATAAAAACTACTTTGTAATATATAAAAATAAAAAATTATTATTTTAAATTGTGATTATTTTTAATAAAACTATAACATAATTTTACAATTTTAATGCACTTTTAATACAATAACACCAACTAATTTTTACCAAAACTCTAAATCATCTTTCCAGCTCAAAATGTCTAAATGATAGTGAATTTAAAATGAAATGTACTTAAATCCCCCATCAAGTCTATTTACCTCCTTCATGGTGAAAACATCTTTATCTGCACCTGCATCCTCTAACAGGCTTTTCAATTGCACCTTTGGTCTTACCTAAGGAAGTTACCATAAATAACTCAATCATATAAAGACACGAAAACCATACGGAAATCCAAAAAGACACAATTTCAGGAATACGTTACCAATTTCTCGTTGTCAACCTTGCTGATCTGAGAACTGCTTAAACAACTCTCTGTTGCCATTTTGGTAGTTATCTGTAAAAAATAAACATACAGAGTTAGAAGATGCAAACACTTAAGTTCAGTAAGTCAACACACATGCATACTTCCACATGAACATTACCTGTGCAAAAAGAGGTAAATGGAGTATTCTAGCTAAAACATATACTCTGCTATCTGTACATAAAGTGCTTGAGCTCTGGGTTGGTGATGAGTGGGAGCCGGTGAAGAGCCGGTCTATAGTTTAAATAGACGCAGAGAGGCATGTCAGGGCTAGAATCCACCGAGGTGATCATCATGTCCTGGGCGGGTTTGGGCATGACAAGTCAAAGCGTGACTATTTCCTACGCCTAGTGGTAGCAGACTATCTTTGCTGAGCTGTCCGTCTGTCTGCATTCATGTCCGGGCATGTCCCGGGCTCGCTGCACCCGCCCATTTCTGGATAAGCACACGAGGCTTATCGGCTCAGTAACAGGTGAAATAACGGGATGTTTGGACCAATGCGATGACCTTCGTGGATTACAAGCGCATCAAATATATAAATAAAAACTCAGAATTCATCATTTTTAAGTGCTACGATAACACGGATGTCAGTCGAGTGTTTTGACTATTATACGCCATGTTTGTTTATCCGAAATGCAAGCAGTACACACAAAAACAAAACGAACTCAAGTTTGTCTTCGGGATTTACGTTATGTCGACCATCTACATGTATGGGATATCTATAAATTAGCTGCACAATAATTATGAAAAACCTAGAGGTAACGTGAACATTTATTTGCATGTAAATATTATGTATAAGAACGCACGATTGTTTATACACTTTTCCCTTGTTGTTATTTATCGTCATATACTTCATAAATAATTGCACAGTAACGTTAAGGTTATATTTTGCGAAGCTAACATTAATTTGCATTAGTTACACTGCTAACGTACCTTAGTATGAAGTTATAGTATCTATATGACTACGTTTGTGACATACAAATACTGGTCATTTATTACGTCAGGTTTGGTATTGACAAATAACAGATAACAATGGCAAATAATGTTTTTTTCTAGTTGCAAAACAAATGTCACAAGCTGCTGGTGTGCTGAGTTTACATAATACTCCTGTGGATTTCGTAACTGATAAGTCAGAACCGTTTTAAATAAAAAAGATGAAACGAGTCCTGCATAATGTGTGTACTGCGCATTTGAGCGACATTAGCGACGCTGTGTTTACCGTAGCAATGCTACAAACGCGCGCTCTTCCGTGTGTCTGTTCCCCGCGGCGGACGCTCAGGAAAGTCCGAGGCTTCGGTAGGCCTCGCTTTCAGCTCTAGCATAAGGCTAACTAATGCGAATTATTTCAGGCCACTAAACCGACATCAAAGCCCCATACTGTGCAAAACGCACACGCTAGAACATCCAGTAGTGTTTTAATGATATTTGCACCTTTATAAATGCAGCTAATAAAAGAGAAAGTGCGAAATGTCTAAACTGAAAGTGTTCATGTTGTCTTACCTTCTGGAGACCGTTGCGCGAATCGACCGTTTGCTCCCTCTACTGGCCTCAAAACACTTTTCAAATGTTCCAGCACGTGCGAGAAGCGCGGGGTGTAAACAATACACAGCGTAAGTAGATGAGGGCAAGTTGGATGATATTTACACTGCCTATATTTGATGTTTTACTGTTTTTCAGTTATAGTTAAGTACACGTACAGTTATTATCACTGTTTAACTTTTTTGGATATTTTAGGACTGAATTTGATATAATGCCAGGTTGTTTGGTTACTTATCTTGATGAGCTTTAGCAACTGGGTTCAGCATTTTGATGTTGGTTGGAATAACAAATGTGTTAATTAGATATGATAAAAAAAATTAAGGTTATTCCGCCAAATATAGCTTTTTTTAACGCTTCAAAAGTTAAAACATTGATATGATGTTGTCTAAAAATTAATGTGTATAAAACCGTGGAATCTTTTGGTTATTTCATGTGAAGTAAATGTTCTAAACAAAGTTTAGAAGAAATGTAATCAGTAATTTACAGAATAAAAAAGGTAAAAAAGTAAAAATAACGTTTTTAGTTTTTTTTCATATTAACTAATGCATTTAACATATGGAAACTTGACTTTGTTGATTAGACAAAACACTAAATACAGCATTGTTATATAAAATAATGAAAATGTATACTATTTTAAAATTCAACTATGCACTTGCGATCGGTGTAGTTTTTATTAATAAAATTGTTATTAGTAAAAAAGTACTTATTTGATTTTATTGTGATGTAATATTTTTTTACTATTAGTAAACTAAACCTAATTTACATAATACTATTAAATACATCTTTGTAATCATGATCACTGGTTAATTTTCTTATTATTTTTTAAGTATAACATTAATTTGCATAATAATATTAATGCATCTCTCTAATCAAGACCACAGATTATTTAATTCCTCCTTTGATTAATGATTTCTTTTGAGTGACTGATCATTTTAATCAGTTTGAATTCCTAATGAGAAACGATGAGCAAATGTCTGTCAGTCTCTTTTTCCATTTTCCTGCTCAGTATGGTGTAATGACATGACCCTTGTACACTATTGAGTTGACACATTTGCTTGCAAAGCTATATAGAAACTTGCTATACTATACTGTTTGCCGAGTGAAATCACTGCTTTATGAAGAGGACAAAAGCATGTCTTGCACAGTTCCTGTGACAGGATCAAGTCTTTAGGGCCAGTGTAGAAACAGAGTGACTCATAGATTACTTTAGTACAACATGTTCCTCTACGCTCAACATGTTTGGGCTTGTATGTCTGTATTAATGAGAAAATGTGATGGACCACTGGAATAATAAGAAAAGCCATTAGTTTAATTATTGGGAGTAAGGATGAAGACAGATCCCAGAGATTAAAGTTTGTGGCATTTATGCTGTCAGAACTTGGGAAACATCTTTTTTTATTCTTAAATGTATCCAATTAAACAAGAACAGAAATGAAAATATGGAAATGTATAAATATATATACAAATAACATTGTTTCATTTATTTATAAGTAAAAATTCAGTTTTTTTAATTGCACCATTATTAAAAACCTTTATACAAACAGTCAACATTTAAAGTGGATCAAAAAAGTTTTTCAAAATTTTCCTAAGACTTTAAAGGGTAGTTTTAGAACAAGTTTGATGAAAGATTTTAATCACGTAAATGTGAAATGTTAACTATTAACTTTCTATTTGTTAAAAAAACTTGAATAAAACAGTCATGAATTTTACAAAAATGTTACACATCTCAATTGTTTTCTACATTGTTAAATTATTTGCTAAATCAGCATGATTCACAAGGATTATTTTACATTGAAGACTGGAGTAATGGCAGCAGAAAAGCACAAATGACATTTTGAAATATATTAGAAAGGTTATTTTAAAGTGAAATATTTCACAATATTACTGTTCTTATTTTTGATCAAACAACCTTGGTGAGCGAAAAAAAGGCAAAAACAAACAAAAAAAATCAACAAATTCTTTATATCAACAGGTGTATTTTTGTTTTAAATGTATACATTTATATTATTTAGTGCTAGTCTAGACTTTGTTATATTTTTATATTTAGAAACAGTGTTCATGTTCCACAGAAGAGGTCATTTCTTGATGAAACATCCTTTTAAGGTCATAGTTTTTAGTTATCACATCCTTGAGAAACCAGAGTCCAAGATCCACACAAAAGGATGGTAAATATGTATGTTTGGGACTGAAGACAGAACTTTGGAATGTGAATGATGCTTAAATGTGCATTGCCAAAGAGAGAGAGAGAGAGAGAGAGAGAGAATCATGAACTGAACAAAAGATTGAAATTCCATTTCACAGATATAGTGAAAGACTGAAATGTTTTTGCCAAGTAGGCAGCGACCCTTGTCCTAAAAGTCCTGGCTAGACTCAATATGAGATCAAATTCAAGCCTTAAAAAAAAGTACTGTTACTTCCTATGAAATGTTTTATTGTTGACAACATATTATCGACAGAAAAATACATGATTAAATAACACTTACAAAAGGAAATGCTTTTTTTGCATGTTCATTTGCAAATATTAAATACTTGGATTAAAAAGTAATCTCTTACAAAGATTGAAATGCTATTGACAGTCCTCAGCCTCTGGCTTCAACTTCCTTAGTCTACTACACTACCATTAAAAGGATTTGGGATCGATAAGGTTTTTAAATGTTTTAAAAGAAGTCTATTCCAATCAGCAAGGCTGCATTTACTGACTCAATTTAAAACTCATTTATCATTATGTTGAACGTTGTTTAAAAATTCAAGTATTCTTGTCATTTAAAACAGAATTTTCAGCATCATTAATACAGTGCTTAGTGTCAGATGATCCTTCAGAAATCATGATGAACTGTTCCTTTAAGGAACACTCCACTTTTTTAGTCCCCTAGAGTTAAACAGTTGAGTATTACTATTTTTGAATCCATTCAGCTCATCTCTGGAGTCTGGCGGGAGCACTTTTAGCTTAGCTTAGCATAGATCATTAAATTGGATTAGACCATTAGCATCTCGCGCAAAAAAAAAAGATTAAAGTTTTTCTATAATTTTCCTATTTAAAGCTTGATTCTTCTGTAGTTACATTGTGTACTAAAGCCGACAGAAAATTACTTGATTATTATGCCATAATGAGTGTAGTCCCTATCCTTATAGAGCCATTTAACAATTTGAATTGTAAAATATGCCTATGTTCTATGTCTAGTGAAGTGCTCCTTTAGAAGAAACTTTTATTGCTGTCATTATAAGTGTTGAAAACAGTAATGCTGCTTCATACTATTGTGGAAACTGATACAACAGTGTATTTACTTTTATTCATCACAAACTGTTCATGAGTGAAAGTAAATATTTTATTGTAAATAACGAACTTCCTCAAATACTCCTAAAAAGAAAAATGTATCAGTTGCCAGAAAACCATGAACCATGATTTTTTTTAAATCAATGTTTATAATTGTAACAATCATTAGTAACTGAGCACCAATAATAGCTGATCATAACAGCAAATTATCATATTAATTTCTAAATTATCATGCTATACTGAAGACTGGAATATTGACAGCTACAAATTATAATAATAAATTCAACATTAAACATTCAATAAGTAAACTGTTATGTTAAAAAGTAGTAATATTTCACAGTTGTACAGCATTACAGTATTCTTTATCAAATAATTGCAGCCTTGTTGAGCAGAATAGGCTTCTTTTAAATACAAAAGCAGAAAATCCCAAACTGCTAAATACCAGTAGTGTATGTTTGGTTAATCTTCACTGTATCTCCTCCTGAACACATCATCAGGCACTGTGTTGTCATTGATAGGCAAATCAGTGGATCTATGGCCTCTGTGTGAGTCTGCTTTTGCCCTCATCCTGTTCTGCCAGCTTGAAGTGAGTGTATGCCAGGATACCAGTGAGGGTGCAGAGAATGCCCAGACCCTGATTTAAAGACAGGGGGTCTTGGAAGAGAACATACCCTCCCAGTAATGTGATGCAGAACTTGAAATGGCCAAACATGTTGTAGCTGTGAGGAAGAATGTTAAGGGAACTTTCCTTTAGATGTATGACTTGCACTTGAGTCTTAAAGATGTGTGACGAGCTGAAAGAAGTCAAACATGTCTTTAAAGTGTATATTCTTTAGGCCGTTTTATAGATGGGTAGTTGGTGAATATTATATTTAAAACAGCTGATAAATCTGTTAACATTTATAAAATTGATTAATAATATTATATTAAATATATATACGTAATATTGATGTATGGACATGTAAAAAAAGGATCAATCTATTAAATGTAATTAATAAAATAACATGATTTTTAAATACTGATTTATGGAAATTTTATATTATGTCTGTTAAATAAATATATATGCAAGTAAATAAAGTAACAGGTAATTTTTATATTAATTTAAGAATAAATCCTGCATATTTTATGTAAAAAATTATAATAATTAGTTAATTATAGGTATATAAAGTTTAATCTGTTTTACTAATTTATGCATACATGAGTCTTATTAATAGAATGTTATATGACTAAATATAAAAAAAATAAACCATAAAATTTATGAATATATACATTTACATATATGGATTTATTTATATATGTATAATTGGTTTGTAAATGCTATTTAAAATTAGTTAAAAAAATATATATAAATGCTTTTTATATATGACTCTTGTGAACATGCTATGCAAATGACTTAATCTGTTAAAAACCAATAAATGTAAAAAAAAATAAAAAAAACATTAATAATTTTATACTGACTTTGGATTTATTAATATTGTTATCATTAATTTAAAATTACAAAATAAATATATTCTGTCAATAGATGGATTTTTGAATATATATATATATATATATATATATATATATATATATATATATATATATATATATATATATATATATATATATATAAATGTCTTTTTTCTATCTAAAAGCGAAAGAATTTGGTAATAAACAAATGAATGTTGTTAAAATAACATCGTTTGTATTACTGATTGATTGATATATTAGTTTAAACGTTACTTAATTTATAAATGGGAGATTTGCTCAAAATTTATTTTAAGTATATTTATGCATGAAAGTTCAAATAATATGAGCCATCATATAATGCACATCCCTAAATATTTTGCATTAATTCTTACAGAAATATGTAGCTGCAATATATAGCTGCAAGTATGATTTTGAAAATTAAATCGGCTCACAAATGGGTTTGCCTAATACGTGTCCCAAACATTGCAGTTTATGGTTTAGTGCTCCCTCTGCTGCCTACTTTAAGAAAGCTCTGCCTCATTCACACACACTTCCTCAATGGCTGCATTCAGAAGCATGGAATATTTCCAGTGTGGCTCAAGAAAAAAAAAAAAAAAAGAACTTCCCTTTTTATTATTAAACAAGTGTGTAACTACATGTTAATTACTTGCCAAGCTTACAGGCTTTATAAACAAACATTTGCTTGCATTATAGGCCTAGTCTGACAATTAACAAATAAGAGAGAGCCATGTTTTGGGATATATTTGTCTAAAGGGTGTGTTTTGCACCAAGAATAGAACAGAAAGGAAGCACAGCTGAATGACTGATCTTTTAGAGAAGTAGCAGAAAGGATACGTAACAGGAGACGTGTTCCCGATGATCCAGTAAATGGACAAATTGACCAGAAAGGCAATAACACCAGACAGCAGAACCATGAACTTCATGGAAGAAAACAGAAAATATACAATTAGCAATTCATCTCAAACATTTAGAAATAAGTAAATACTAACATAGTATCATTTGTGACACTTGAGCACAAAATCAATCAAAGGAATAGGCAACAATATACTACATGAGTAAAGATTTTACTTTTATGCTAAAAATCATTAGGATATTAAGCAAATACCATGTTCTATAAAAACATTTAGTAAATTTCTATAAATATAAATATATAAAAACGAAGACAAAGCTATACTACATTTTTTTTTACTTTAAAATGGGATTTTCTAAATATTTATATAAATAATCCTAAATATTTATAGTTGCATCTTGGCCAAATAGTCCTATTCTAACAAAACTGACACTTATATTTAAACTTAGACTTAATATTTTAGAAGAATATTTTAGAATGCATTTATTTATAAAAAAAAATAATAGAATGTGTTAAAATACATTAAAGAATATAATATTGTAAAAAGTAAATAAAACTGGTATGAAAAATCTAATATGTTAATCAAGTATTAAATGGTTGACTACTGTTATGTCTATATTGTTAATAAAATAACACACACATACATGTATACTCTGAATAAATCTGATTTTGTACATATCTTTTGATGTAAAAATAATACTAATAAAAACGGTTAAATATAATGTGAAAAATAAAATAAAATAAATATGACTTGCTGTTAATAGTGTTAGTTAGTATTGATTCATGGATATACCAGACTTGTGAATGTTATGCATAAAAGCCTAATACATTTAAGAATGTCAATACAGCAAATGCTATAACACGAAATAGCAGAACCATGATCTTGAAAGAAAAAATATTATAAATTAACAAACAAATATTCACATAGTAAAATCTACAGCAATAAATAGAAGTTAGTATTCAATTAGTAAACTTTTTTTAACCCAAATTGAGGTGAACATTTAAAACATTTTTACTTTTTTCCCCAAAAAAAGTTTGGCTAGTAAAACAAAGCCTCTCTGTGACTGTGTTTGTATAAGGAGGAAATTCCATGGGATTGAAGCATGAGAGACTGTGTGAGAAAATGCATCTTCTTGCTCATTTTCTTACCAGGGCCAGAAATGACCAGGGGCCAAATATACCACCATCTCCGGTTAGGGGTTCAAAGAATGGCACTAGCACCAGTAGAAATGCAGAAGACATGGGTGCTTGATAGTACAGTAACTGCATTGAGTTCACCTGAAGCTCATGCTGCTTGGCTCCGACCCACTATTATAAGAGAAAAACATTAAATCGTTAGCTAGCAGTGTGATCATAATATCGAAATAAATTCAACTAAAAATGTATATTGACACACTGTATTACAGTTTAAGTTTTTCTTATTTTAATATATTTAAATATGCTGTTTATTCTTCTGATTAGTCTTATTTGACCATGAACGTAATAATTTTTCATTAGTTACTACAATTTAATACTTTATTTTAAGATGCTTGTTTATATTCTAGCAATAGAATAATTCAATGCAATTACAGTTTAAAATAAAAAGTAATATTGGAAAACATTCAGTCTAACATTTTTTATAAACGTTGAATGTATAGGTAAAAAATGCATTGCTGCAATATTACAGTTTAATAAATGCTTTCTAGTGTAATAAAACAATTAGCATCATCATCTTAGAAGAAATCTTCAGTGGCAGATTCTTTATGAATCAATTTAATAAGCTGATTTGTTGCTAAAACACTACACACATATACATGTATATACACATAATTTATTTTATTTACATCAATTATTAAATCACATTATATATAACAATTTCTGACCCCAAACCGTAAACCTTAGTATAAATAATTAATAATAATTATATTTATGATAAAGCGACTAACATCATTTCTATATTTGAGGTCTCAGAGTTGGCCAATAATCTGAGCACTGATTTTATGGGGGAATGAACACATTTATGACATACAAAGTGTAAATGCAATAACACTTACCACTTGATACAATGAGGTTACCAAGACACCCAATGTGGCAAATATCATCCCCATAAGATTGAACCTTACATCATAGTACGAGTTCAGTATGACGCCTAAAGTGATGGGCACCTTTTTATGACAAAACAAAAATACAAACAAATGGCATGACAAAATTAGATCACAGATCATATTTGACCCATAACCCTGACTAATTAAATCCTGCATGTAACTATGACTTGCTTTTATGTAGAGCAAAGTACAAACTCATAGTTCAACATGTAATAAAACTGCTATATGAACATGTTATTTAAAATAACACCCAATTACGAGATAGACTTTGATTTTAATTGACATAAACCATTGGTATGCATAATAAATGAAGCCCACTTACTAGAGTCAGTTTAATCTTTGTGGAAAAGGTCTTTTTGTAGTACATGGTCTGGATGACTATAATCACAGGTGTTGTCATGACCTTGGCCAGCTGATAAGTTCCTATAGTGTTGCTTTGGAGAGACAGATTAGTGAAAACAACAAAACCACAGAAACTCAGAGCCAGCAGGAGGATTTTAGACGGTCTGAGACTCTTGGGGGCAAATATATCCATCTTCTGGCAGATAAACAACCCCAGCCATGTCATTACGAAATGAATGAGAGTCAGAGTCATGTTGGGAAAGCCGTAGTGCACATAAATCCATTTGTTGATAAACACTATGCATATTGAAGACAATAAATTGACCAGCAGTCCTGCAATAATCCGGCTGTTTCCAAACAAGTCAGAGAGTCGCGTCGCCATCGTTGAGCTCATTCAGACTAGTGTTTATTCCTGGAGAAACAGTTTCGGGGCTCTGCTTTGGTTTGGGCATCAGCAGAGAGACCGAAAGCTCCACTGCTTTCTGTGGCTGAGTTTGTGAAAGCGAGTTTTCATTATAGGACTCGAGCTGGGCTCAAACACACGCGCGTGACGTACTCTAACGCGACGCGAATTTCACAAATGAGAGACGTGTCTGCCAGTTAACGGTCTCCGTCCAGACTCTCGCGAGATTTACTTGTGGAGAAGTTTGAAGGCAGCGACGCCACGTCAGAACTCTAAAGCGCCGTCTTCTGGATAAAGTAAGAAAATGTAGGTTTATAACTTTGTGCTTTCCGTTATAATGTCATTATTAGCTCACAGTAGTGTTTCATTGCCCAATACGTCGTCCAATACGCTATTTATATCCATGCCATTGAAACAGTGCGTTTTTTGTTCATTACATTTTAGGCCTGCTACATGCTTAGAATGCAAAACCCTTCAATTATAAAACAGCAAAAAGCACTTGGAGGAAAATAATGGTAACTATTACACCAACAATACAATTAAAGATGTTAGTTTCTTCAATGTTGCAATTCTAAAAAACTACACACACACACACACACACACACACACACACACA
>CAIGQZ010000320.1:15865094-15885890 GCA_903798205.1 Danio tinwini | reverse complement strand
ATATATATATATATATATATATACAAAGTTAAAATGCAAAAGAAATAAACAGTAAGTAATTAAATGCCATGCTACATATGTTATTCGTAATTTCATAGACACATAACAAAAATTTGTTATATCATCAAGATAATCATGTAAACACTATAAATGAGCAGGACTTTTCTCCTTCTGAATACCCAGGTCTGAATGCAGACACATAGATTGCAGTGCAGCAGGTCTCCTTACCTGTCTATTCCAACCATTAACCCTGCCAGTAAAAAAATAGCCAAACACTGCAGCACCGATATAGGCAATGTGTCTGAATGATAACAAACTCAACTAATAAAAGCAAAACCCGCCATTCTCCAATTCTCCTACTGCTCAATATATGCAAAAATGCCAACAAAAATGCTTGCTGCAAACCAGCAGTTTTGCTGTATCGGCCCTGATAGCATCGTGGGGAAAAACATGCAACAAACTCAATGAAACATAGAAACAAACACATATGACCCTTCATTAACAGCTATACTGCTTGCCGTGAGCAGACGCGGTCTCACCCAGTCATTGGGCACAGTTTGGCAGGTCTGCCCTGAAAGCACATGCTCTCATGAATAATTAAATAGCATAGTAAAGGAAAACTCCACTATGAACAATAATAAGAATGCGTCATCACTACACCAGATTTGTGTTACGTCACCAATTTTGATCCTGTCCCAAATATTTAACTAACTTTGTTCTAAATGATGCTTAACACACACAAATCTGTTAAAATAAAAAAAAAAAAACGTACTTGAGGGTGTCTTGAATCTTTAAGTTGCATTTACTATTTATTTATGTATTATCCATCTATCCATCCATCCATCAACAAACCAACCAACCAACCAACCAACCATTCATCCATTCATCCATTCATCCATCCATCCATCCATCCATTCATCCATCCATCCTGCCATCCATCCATCCATCCATCCATCCATCCAGCATTTAAAGAGATAGTTCCCCCCAAAATCGACCTACCGGTTCAAACTAATATTTTCTGAATGATAAATTAAAGAATCTAATGCTCACTCCAAAACACCCTATCAAATGTATATGTTTTATTCAGAGGTAAAGTTCTGAGGCAGTACTTCATGTATCTTATCCTTTATAGATGAAGCAATCTTATAATTCAGTGAAGGATTCATCCAAGATGGTGTGCAAAGACATTTCTTTAATGGACAGATGCTGCTGATAGAGATTAGCTTGTATAAAACTCTGAACTTTCCTTAAAGTTTTAAGAGAAACTTCAGAAAGAGTGAACTGTAGACAAGGCCACTTTAAGCTCTTATGTGGTCTGCCCTTTTTTTTCTTTTTTAAAGAAAAAAAATCTCTGAATTTAAAGGCAAAAAAATATTCAGCTGATATTTAAAACAGATTTGGCATTCTGGGAAATCTCTGTGGATATGATTCAGAGCTAATGAGGAAAAATATGCATACTCAGGAGAAGCCATATCAGATCTGTTATAATGAGAATTATGCTTAGAGCAATTTGTCATTTGGTAATATTTCTAGTTCTTAAAAGAGTCATATTCATCCAGAAAGTGAAAATCTCATTTCACCAGCAGCATCACTTCTTCAAGTAGGTCGTTTCCAATAAATCATCAAATATGTTCAGTTGTACCTCATGTTCTTGCTGATTGACATGAATAGGAATATTGAAATTTTAGCAGAGTTCATCCACACTCAGGGACATTAAAGCTCTCTCAGATGGAGTATGTGAAAAAGTAATAAGACCTGTAGGGAATTTCTGTCAAAGCACTTTCAAAGTACACATATTTAAATGGCGGGCCATTGATGTTCATATTCATTTTGACGTATGGATACAGAAACTACTGAGCTCCTAAAGGGACAATACTTTGATTTCAGTGCTTTTGCAGTTCCTCAGAAGTTCATGTTCGCCAGAGAAATGAGGTAAATTATTAATAATTTTATTTACATTTACTGTATAAATGGATCATACAAAGGTCAAATAATCTAATATTCGGAAAAAAACATTGATATCAGCACAAATGCTTGAATATGATTTAAAATGAATAATAATGTTAATATTTCTTTACATTAAAATAAAATAAAATGAATATAATATATAATAAATATAATAATCCATAAAATATAAATATTATACTATATAATAATCAAAACTTTTGTGTTATTTCAGGAACATTTTGTTTCACAAAACTACATTTTATTCTAAACTTTTGCAATAGGCGATTGTGCTACCCACTGTGCCACCGTGTTGCCCTCTTCTAAGATAATAAAATAAATTAAAATAATAATTTGCTTGCAAAACTTTCGCATTTGCAAAATAATTTAGCATTTGATAACTAAACTTCAAGTTTTGTATTCAATCACAAAACCTTTATTAAGTTAGTTGTAAGTACATATGATCAAAGATCTTTGCAGGAAAAAATAACTAAAATTCCACTTAATTGAATAACTATATTATAAAAAATATATGTATTTTCTTTCTCAAGACAGAAGGTTTTGCTCTAAAAACGTGTATTTCTGCAAAACTTTAGATTTTGCTCAAAAGAAAGTGAGCAATTACATTCATCTTACTCATTTAATCCACTTTTCCCTCCTCACTACACATCCTACACGTCCACTGGTGCAGAGTAAGTACATCATAGGCTGGAGTTTTCAATTTATTCTCTATAGGGCAGAATTTCTCAGGGGATTGTGGGATTGACATAAACTGATTAGAGCAAAAAAATGTTAAATTGCTGAACTTTTGGTGGTTAGAGCCATGAGAGGTTTCCAGCAGAGATGCTCCATATCTACCATTTTAATCATAATTTAGCATAATTTAGTCTTTCTGAATTATGAAACTTTCATATTCAAACGATAATTCACCTAAAACTGAAAATTCTGAATAATTTACTCATTCTCCACTTTCTTCGGTTTGACTTAATTTTGCAATCCAATAACCATTGACTTCCATAGAAGTTTTCCTGCATCAAAATCAATGGCTAGTTGTCAACATGTTTTTTAAGATGTCTTCGTGTTTATAAGTGAGTTAATGAATTAACCCCCCCCCCCCTTTTTTTTTCTAGATCTAATGTAAAGAAAACATCCAAAATACACATTTATGTGTTTTTTATGCCACATTTTATCAATTCGTATGAATGTATCTATAGATTTCAATTACATTACATATTTTTTTGTTTTTCAAAATGATAAAAAAGCCATCAATTTGTACTTTAGCATCTTATACATACAGTTGTATTCATATCTATATTATGTTTTTACAGATGAATTTGTTCTTTCATAATTTGTCATACTATTATACAGTATAAAACATTTTATTATACAAAATGTTTTTTTTTTCTGGCTGTTCACAGTATTTTGTAAATTATGGAGTTTTTCCTCAAAGAGAAAATTTTCCCAAAATTTGAGCACTCTTAATATTTAAAGATAAATTCAGCTAGAAATGTATTCAAATTTGTGAAAATAGTGAAATAATTCCTCATTTGCATATTTAAACATCTGCAATTCAGAATTATTTGCAATTTTTATTGTAATCATAATTGAGAAAGTATGATTACCATTCGTTTTTATTATTATTATTATTATTATTATTATTGTTGTTATTATTATTATTATTATTAATTATTGATATATATATTTTTTTAACCCTATTGACCTGCATTGTATACTTTAAGCTTGTCAATTTAACAAACTGACCAGCAGGAGGCGCTGTCGAGTTTGTCTCCAATCTATGTGCAAAAATCCTGAGCTTAAGGCAGGACAGAGAGATGCAAACATAATTTAGTATCTGGGTCATGAGAAATAATTTAATTTCATTGTCCAGGGAAAATATTTCTCAAATTGTGCAAGGCTCACATGGCGTGTAGGTGTGAAACAGAAAGAAAATGACTATGATTATAGCCGAGTAGATAAAATTAAGCCAAGAGCACGCTTTTAACAAGTTATCGATAACCCTGTGTCAAGTTCTTGCCAGGCTTTCACAACATATTTGTTACTTCAAATAGCAAACCTGACACACTAATTCATTTATGTCACCCATTAAAAGAATTCCAGCTTGATTTTTACCATTCAACCAAACCTAGTCTGTGATTTATGGTTATGCTTTATCTGCTTTCATGAGGTTTTGACAATGTTGTCAATGTGCTTTTTTTAAGCTGGAGATTAACTTTGAGCACTATGTGGAACTTAATTTGAAATGGTAGTTCATGTCTTAATTTTAACAAATCGATATTCTTAAATCCCAAGACTTATCTCTGCTGTTTTAGCTGATCCATGAATAAACAAAACAATGTATGTGCAATAATATGACCAATAATTGCCAGAAGCTTTGTCATTTAATGTGTAGAAATCAAGAGAAATTAACTGAAGAGCATTTCTTTAAATATTCATGCTAAATCATCCTATGTATTTATCTTTTTTATTACCCATTAGTGGTTTCTTAAAGGAATACTCCACATTTTTGAAAATTTTTCTCATTTTACAACTTCTGGAGTTAAACAGTTGAGTTTTACCATTTAATCCATTCAGCTGATTTCAGGTTCTGGCGGGAGCACTTTTAGTTTAGCTTAGCATAGATCATTGAATCAGATTAGACCATTAGCATCTAATTAAAAAATGACCAAAGACTTTTGATCTACACAGAAAATGAAAAGCAGCTGTTTTTTAGGATGATATAGGAACTATACGCGTATTCTGGTGTAATAATCAAGGAACTTTGCTGCCATATCATGGCTGAAGTAGGTATTATGCAACATAACCATTATACTCAGCCTGATCTCACAAGGAAACATATGAATTGAGTTGAGTTGTACGAAATTGTATGATTTTAAAAAGGAGGCGTGGCACCTAACTTCGCCCCTAAACCCAACCGTCATTGGGTGATGAGCAAATCGACAATTTAGTTAATTTGCAGATGACTGGACTATAAATTTAGATTGACTGTCAATTTAAAATACAAATGTTTCTGTTCCAAATATGTTTTTCTGTTTTGATTTCTGTTTTGTATTTAATGTAATTTAAAAAGTTTATGCAACATAAAAGTTTAAAATATGTAATAAATAAATAAATAAATAAAGGCATGATTCACCCAATTTACTCACCATTTACTCATCTTCTACACCAGGGGTGTCAAACGCCGATCCTGGAGGGCTGCAGCCCTGCACAGTTTAGTTTAGCCAACCCTGCTTCAACACACTTAACTGCAGGTTTCAAACAAGACTAAATTAGTTTGATCAGGTGTGTTTTATAGGGTTGGAACTAAACTGTGCAAAGCTGCAGCCCTCCAGGAACTGAGTTTGACACTTACGTATGTTCTACAATATTTTTTTTCAGTTTGAAATTAGTGGATGGACAGTTAATTATGGCATAATTTTAAGTTTTGGGTGTACTGTCCTTTAAATGATCAATTAGTATTTATTGCAAAGTAAAATTAGGAACTAATACACTATTAAAGTATTTGCTGTCATGACGTATACACTATATATGACATTTTGTGGGTTTTTTTATTTATACATCTACTCTGGACTTAACACGATGCAATACCAGGTGTAGAATGTCCAAAAATTATGAATTATTATAGATCTCCTTGATCACAATTCATACTTTTAAAGACTTTTTCACTGAACTATTCATCTAATACCTGATAAATCCACACAGATAAATGGAGAAACATCTCCAACAACTCCAGTTGCTTTTAAATAAATTGCATCTGACAAAACTTACTCATTCCTTGAATGCCGCATAAAGGATTCATTTGACGTCTTAAACTGTACATCTGTCAGTGAGATTTAAAGTGTTTTAGCTGTGGTTTTTGCAGTCTGCTTCATTACATAAAGAATGGAGGCTGACATTTGAAGTGGGAGGGTTACATAACACTCTCAGCCCAAAGAGTGTGAGATATTATGGGTTCTTTTCATATAAAGGCAAGAGAGAATTCGGAGCAAGTGCCATGTTAACATATAGACATCATGCTGTAAGACATTTTTTTAAATCAACTTCTACAAGTCATGATTGCCCTTTTTCATGCTGGTCTATATATATGAATATCCATTTTGACCGCTGGTTATTTTGTCATGCTTTTGAGGAGTCATACTAATACATTTTACATTTAAAATTGTCTTATTAATGTAATATTTCAACAACAAAAAAATATTGCATTGAAAAAGATAATTCATCCAAAAATCTAAATTTATTCACCCTAAGGTTGTACTATTATTCATTTATTAATTCATTAATTCATTTATTCATTCATTCATTTATTTTCCCTTGGCTAGTCCCTTTAGTCATCAGGGGTAGCCACAGCGGAATGAACCTCCAACTTATCCAGCATAGGTTTTACGCAGCGGATGCCCTTCCAGCCGCAACCCAGTACTTTGAAACATCCATACATAGTCATTCACACATGGACACACGTACACATGGAAAAAAAAAACCTAAAAAAATGAACACAAAATGAAAGCTTGTGGCTCCTGATGATACATCGAAGCAAAATGATCAATTTGTGCAAGAAACTGAACATTATTTACAACATTACTACTGTTATACAGTTTATTTTCGATTCAACAGATTCTCCAGTTTGTTTATATAACTGAGCAATGATATAATGTTGATGTGAAACACAGATGTGTAAAGCATATGTGAAAAAATACCAAAATATTGGTGAATGCTGAACATTATCGAAATAACGATTTGATTGCTTACTGATCAACATGTTAAGTAGGGATGCACCATTATTGAAATTGTTACTTATACGATAACCGATAACTCTTTAGATTCAGAAGCGGATTTGCTGTTTGTTTAAACTATTTATTTAAAAAGAAAAACACAATTCTTGAGTATTTGTGCGGGACAACTTAATTGTTTTATATGCAATCCACATACATTTGTAAAAACTAATAAGTTAGCTTAATTCCTTCATGTTGTCTTAGCACAAATTGATAGATATTAATTAAAAATTGTATTTTTTTATAGATTTTTTTTTGCATAATTGCAAAAACAAATAGCCAAACACATATACAAAAGTGAACTACTCATTTTATAAAAAAAAATATATATATTTTTTAATATTTGTATAATGATAAAAAAGTAGCAGAGAGCAAGAATGTGAAGTGTTTTAAGCAGTGGAAATAATACTTAATTTATGTATCTGCCTAATTTTGTTATCAGACCAATAATAATATAAAAATAGCATTTATGGACCAATATTGTCATGGCCGCTGATATATCATTTCTAATAATCCCTACAACAATTATAATAATAATCTGAATAAGTAACCTTAAGGGGAGTGCTCTTGTTGGGCAGATCTGAGAAACAGTAAAAGGTGTTGTAAAATTATATTTCAAGTGTCGTGAAAAAGTTAACATTGTATGAAATACCAAATTTCCAGACATAAAAAAACTACCAGATTTTTGGCAGGTCTTTAAAATTAGTAATTAGATAGCATTAACAAAAATAAGTCATGCACTGCAAATCAAATGTCTGAATTGATCATCAGCAGAAGTGTTAGCAGTTTGTTGGTCAGGAGCCTTCAGGTGTGTGTTAACAGAATAAAGCAATTTAACTTTTAAAGCAAATTTAATTTAAAGCTAAAAAAACTATTTGCAGAACTGAACAAAACTATTTGCCCTGCAAACTGAAACAAGTGTGTTTATGACTATACTTAATAAAATAAAACAGTATAATAATAAAAAAAATAACTTGACTTCTAGTTGATCATTTGGAAAACTGGCAGAAGGTAGATTTTTCCAATGATCATCTGTTGAACTGCATCCCAATCATCACAAATACTACAAAAGACCTATTGAAACCCACGTGGACCTAAGATTTTCACTGAAATCAGTCAAGTTTGGTGAAGGAAAAATCATGGTTTGGGGTTACATTCAGTATGGGCGCATGCGAGAGATCTGCAGAGTGGATGGCAACATCAATAGCCTGAGGTATCAAGACATTTGCGCTGCCCATTACAAACCACAAGAGAGGGCAAATTCTTTAGCACGATAGCACTCCTTCTCATACTTCAGTCTCCACATCAAAGTTCCTGAAAGCAGTAAAGGTCAAGGTGCTCCAGGATTGGCCAGCCTAGTCACCAGACAATGAACGTTATTGAGTATGTCTGGGGTAAGATGAAGGAGAAGGCATTGAAGATGAATCCAAATAACCTTGCTGAACTCTGGGAGTCCTGCAAAAACGCTTTCTTTGCTATTCCAGGAGACTTTATTAATAAGTTATTTGAGTCAATGCAGAGATGCATGAATGCAGGTGTCCAAGCTCATGGGAGTCAATGTGAGTCAATATTAAAACTGCACCATGACTTTATATTCTATACTGTACAATATTTGGGTTAAGTGACAAGACTTTTGTTAAGCAAAGTCAGACCTTACTGTCCTAATTAAATAATTAAAAAAATCAAGTTATGATCATATTTTATTTTGATAAAATAAGCGTAATCTAGAGGCCTTTACCTTTCATATAAGCCATTTCTGATACTAAATTATCAACTAAAAGTCAGGTTATTTGTTGTTCCTAAAACTTGGACAGGTGACAAGACTTTTGTCAGGTGATGTATTAAGAAAATAATAGTTTGCAACATCAATCAGCATAACAACTAATAATAATGCATATGTATTTTGTAGATAAAAAATCTATGGAAGTAAATGATACCACAAGTCTTGAGCCAGCAAGGTTCCAATGGCTGTGCCCACTCTGATGTGAAAGAATAAGTACAATATATGATGCAAAATTAAAAAATATTTAATGTAATATTGATTTAGCTAATTCAGATGTCATTATTAATGTTCACCTTAAAATTTCACATTCCTGCATTAAATATTCATTCTTGTGTAATTTCTAACAAAGATTTATTCTGTGGAACATAATAATAATATTCATTCATTCATTCATTTTCGTTTCGGCTTAGTCCCTTTATTAATCTGAGGTCGCCACAGCGGATGTTTTCGCTGCATAAAAACATGTTTCATATACACATCCATATACACTCATTCCCACTCATACACTATGGACAATTTTGCCTACCCAATTCACCTGTACCGCATATCTTTGGACTGTGGGGGAAACCGGAGCACCCGGCGGAAACCCACCCGAACGCAGGGAGAACATGCAAACTCCACACAGAAACGCCAACTGACCCAGCCAAGACTCGAATCAGCGACCTTCTTGCTGTGAGGCGACAGCACTACCTACTGCGCCACTGCATCGCCCATAAAATAATGTATTTTGAGAAATGACTATAGAATGCCTAAATTGTAATTCAGTGAAATTATGTAAAACTATGAAACATGTTTGTTGTTATATATTTTATTACAGAAAACAATTGTCGACCACAACTTCCATTTTTTCCCCAATAATCTTTAAAACATCAAATTCACAGCTTTTTGGCGAAGTAGTAAACATATTTATTCTAAATCACACAGCATCAGTTCATGTGTGACATTGCATCTCCATACATTATTATGCAGGAAAATGGTTGCACTCCAGACTGTTAGGAACTTGAGGTATTAATTTAGTTTGGTCATTATTTTCCATCTCAAATACTCTCAAATTACAGACAGCTAGTTGACTTGCATTTCATGAATCACTAATGACCATGGTTTTAGCTAAAAATCTTTCTTAATGAAGTCACCTACATCTTGGATGGCCTGAGGGTGAGTAAATTAAGAGCAAATTTAAATATATTTTGCTTGAACTATTTCTTTAAGGTCAGAGTTTTGCACTTATGAGTAATAAGTTTGTCATAGCTAACATCACTATTAAATGCATACAAACTCATGAATGCAGAAACCAACTGATGTTCTTGTTTCAAGCTCCTCTGATTATTGCCGTCCCAATGACATACAGCAGCCATTAACAGCACCCGTGCACATCCCTTCCTGCTCCCGTTAAAACCATCAGGCTCTGCCTCTTCATTTCTGGATGGCTTTAAATTGGCTGGAAATTACGCCTGTCATAATGATTAGATCATGTTGCCTAGCAATATGTTGCAGTCCCCAGGGCGACATCACTGTCAGGACCAGTGTGCTCCCATCTGGTGGAGTGCATTGTGGGAGCGAGACATTGCTTCCTCCAGCTTTTGGAGCTCTGACTCGATTGTCCTGTTTAGGATGGCCACCTGCTCTCTGATGTAGCAGCAGGGATGGAGCATCTCATTTCTAGAAGCACTTTTCTGTTGGATGAAAGTGTGTGAGTGTGGGTGTGAACATGAACCAGATATAGAGCAAGCACTAAAAGAGCTAGAGTACATGTTCAAAACAAAGCTCTGATCTGCAAACAACTGTGCTGCTTAAATTTAGGGTTTAGGATCTGAACAAACACGTTAGTCCTGCCTGAACTTTAGTACATGTTGTTTGCACTTTCAGCCGTTCATATGGTTTGATGAGGCCCTAATATGCTACATTTATTACTATACTATACTGTATATTACTATATTACTTTATTACTGTATTATGTTTACTGTGCTAATATGAAGTGATTGATTGATTGATTGATTGATTAAAGTACAGGTAAACACAATTAAGCATTGCATTGTTTAGTTCTTTAGAGTTAGTTAATCACTAGCATCTCTTGCATTGTTTTCTAATAGTGTACTAAACCAATTAACTACTTAAGGTACTGAATTAGCAACTAGCATTACATGATTTTGGTTTTAGGATCTGAACAAACACGTTATCCCTGCCTGAATTCAGGACATGTTGTTTGCGCTTTGCTCATGTTGTTGGCTTAATGAGGCTCTGATTTTACTATGCTACATTTATCACTATACTATATTGCTATTTATTACTATACTATAATGCCTGTCAACTTTTGTTAACTCAAACATATGTTTTGGCAGAATATCATAAGCATTGCATTGTTTTCTAACAGTGTACCGAATTAGCAACTAGCATTGCATGATGTTTGTCCCGTTATAGTTCTCTCTCCAGCTTTCTCAAGTCTGCTGGTGTATTGTTGGCTACCAAGCAGTTCAGTGGTTTCTTCTTTCTAGTGCAGGGGTGTCAAACTCAATTCCTGGAGGGCCGCAGCCCTGCGCAGTTTAGTTCCAACTCTAATTAAACACACCTGATCAAACTAATTGAGTGCTTTAGGCTTGTTTGATACCTGGATATAGGTGTGTTGAAGCAGGGCTGGAACTAATCTCTGCAGGGCTGCAGCCCTCCAGGAATTGAGTATGACACCCCTGTTCTAGTGTAATTTAAAGGTCACTTTTGAATCACTTTTCAAAAGTAGCTAAAAGTTGCCAACACATATTTTAAAATAGGTAAATATAGATGGTGCTTTTTATAAGTAAAGTTGCTAAGCCGGTCTAAACGGTTGCTAAATCTAGTAACAAAATTGCTAAGTTGGCAACACTGATTTATTATAATTTTTTCTTCTTCTGATGAATGATCAAATCATAGATTCACAGTGAATGAAGGTAACTATTCAAAACACAATGACAGTCACTTGGCAACACTATGAAAACACATTTACTCATTTAGCTGATGCTTTTATTGAGAAAAATGAGGACAAGAAATCAGACCAACAGATAAACAATCTGTTGTTTTAGGCAGTCTAAAAAATACACGTAGCAAGGTATAGAAATAGAATAGAAAACAGAATAAAGAGTCTATGTGTTAAAACTGAATAAATGAAAACGTTGATGAAAAAGTTTCCTTAGCCTTTCCTTTGAAAAGTTAAGTCGAGTTGGGCAGGTCATTCCACCAGCAGGCGACTTTAAAGTAAAGATGTGTGGAAGTGATTTTGTGTTTAGGATGGCACCACGATTTGCCAATCACTTGCAAAATGCAAGCTTCTAGAGGGCATAAGTTTAAGTAGTGAATTTAGATAAAGGGCTGCAGAGCCAGTGGTTGTTTTGTCGGCCAATGCCAGTGCCTTGAATTTGATGAGAGCAGCAATTGGCTGCCAGTCCAAATTGATAAACAGAGCTGTGACATGCTCTTTTCAGCTCGTTAAAGACCACTTTTGCCACCGTATTATGGTTTCAGTGTTTGGATAGTGGTTGCATAGTTTGGATAGTATATTGCCGAGAGTGCATTGCAGTAGTCCAGCCTGGACAAAGCAAGAGCTTGCACAGTGATTTGCAAATCATGCTCCAAAATGAAGGGCCTAATTTTCCTAATTTTGTAAAAGACAGATCTGCAGGACTGTCCATTTCTTACAATGTGGTATGTGAAGTTCAGCTGATCATCAAAGGCTATGTTTACATGCTCAATTTTTGTCAATCTGAATGAATAGAATACGATCGCAAATATATTTGTATGTAAAAAAAAAAAAACATTTTTATCCAAATATCCATTTATATGTGTTTTATATACTTTTCAATAAAAGTTTTGTGCACGCACTCTGCATGTGACATCACATCATCAACAAACCTATAACATAAATGTACACAAGCATGTTTTCTAAATATTAAAAATTTAAATACAGTCTATGGCAAACAAATAGGCTAAACATGCAATCAGGTGAGCTGTGATTTCCCATTCGCATTTTGAAAACAGCATCTTTTTGTATCACTGTCAGACTTTAAGACTAATAACATCAGCCAAAAAAGTCATTATCTAAAAATAAAAAAATAAATAATATTAATAATAATAGTAATAATCTCTCTCCATCTTGATCTCTTGACTGCACTGCATATTTTTTCCCCACAATGTCCACTTTCCATTTTTTTTTTGTTTCATTTCTTAATTTTTAATATTTCACTTCAATTGTATTTATATTATTTTAATTACCATGCCTTTATATTGACCCTCATAATTCCAAGGTTCCTGGCTCTCGTGGATGCACCTAACTATTTGCGCTGAAGTGTTGGGTTGGCCAAAATCAGACAAGTTTAGTCTTGGTAAATCTGAGCTGAAGATGATGACTAGGGCCAGACAAAATCTGCGGCCATTTTTTGCTATTTTTGCAGAGAATTTTGTAAAAAAAAATCTGTGGATTTATGCTGAAAGATTTTAGGAGTATCATAACTATTAACTTAATGTATGAAATAAAAAATAATATATTTTCAACTTTTATTTAATGTTTATCATGCAAATCCAATTAGATCCACTTATTTGTTAAACAAAGCACGTGTCTCATATAATATATTTGCTAAAAGACAGAACATATTATTTTACAAACTGTATTGTAAATAAATCATAGGAACATTTGAATATTACTATTATTATATCACAATAATAGGTAACGCGGTGGCGCAGTGGGTAGCGTTCTTGCCTCACATCAAGAAGGTCGCTGGTTCGAGCCTCAGCTGGGTCAGTTGGCATTTCTGTGTGGAGTTTGCATGTTCTCCCCTGGTTCGCGTGGGTTTCCTCCGTGTGCACCGGTTTCCCCCACAAGTCTAATCTACATGTGGTACAGGTGAATTGCGTAAGCTAAATTGTTTGTGGTGTATGTGTGTAAATGAGAGCATATGAGTGTTTCCCAGTGATGGGTTTCAGCTGGAAGGGCATCTGCTGCATAAAAAACATATGCTGGAAAAGTTGGCACTTCAATCCGCTGTGGCAACCCATGATTAATAAAGGGACGAAAAGAAAATGAATGAATGAATGTCACAATAATATTAGAGAAATTATTTTTAAAACTGATTAAATATAAATGTACACACTTTTTTTTTAAGTAGACTCAATGATGGACTAAAAATCTGCGGAAATCTGCATGCGCAGATTTCGTGTGGGCTTAGTGATGACCCTCCATTTAGCAAAAAAAAAAGCAGTCAGTCAGAGATGGTGAGATGCAAGCAATCATTAAATCATCAAGCCAGAATGAAATATTGAGTTGAGTGTTATCAGCACAGAGTTATGAAAAGCCATGTTTCTTAATGTCAGATCAAAGTAATGTCTTGTAGATAAAGAAGAGAAATGGCCCAAGAATTGAGCCGAGAGGAACCCACCTCACAGCTATGATTTTCTTTACAAAAATCAACTCAATTGACGTTTCTTTTAATAGCACTTTATAAAACACTGATTGTGTCAAAGCAGCTTTACAGAGATAAAAAAATATCAGATATAGTGAAATTAGTAACATATCATGCACGTTGAGTTCAGCAGAATACTGGTTTTGTTCTAATTAGGGGCCACCTGATGGTTAAGGGGTTAGGACAGTTGCCTCACAGCAAGAAGTTTGCTGGTTCGAGTCCCAGCTGGACCAAAGGCCTTTCTGTGTGGAGTTTGCATGTTTTTCCCATTTCTGCATGGCTTTCCTTCTGGTGCTTTTGTTTTACTCACAGTTCAAATACATGAGGTAAAGGTTAAATGGATTAACTTAATTGACCGTAGTGTTGACTGGGAGAGTGGATCTTTCCCAGAACAGATGGTTGTACCCTCAGTGCTGGTTGTGGCTGGAAGGGAATCCGCTGTGTAAAACAATTGATTTTAATTGGTGGTTCATTCCACTGTTGTGACCCTTAATAAGCTGAAGGAAAGTGAGTGTTCTATTTAGTGCAGTATTAATGTCAATGTTGAAGGATGTGAAAATGAACACAAATGACCACCTGCCTAATATCCTCCCTCCGGGCATGCTGCCAAAACAGTGCCAACCCACTGAGGCACGAACTTTACAAGACCCCCTGAAGGTGTCCTCTGGTATCTGGCACCAAGACTTAAACAGCACATTCTTCGAGACCTGTGGGTTGCAAAGTGGAGCTGTCATGGATCAAACTTGTTGGTCCACCACATCCCACAGATGCTCAGTTGGATTAGGATTAAAAAAGTTTGAGCCAGGGCAATCCGTTGTACTCTTCATTATGTTTTTTAAACCATTCCCAGTAGAACAATGTCCAGAGCATCACACTTCTTCTACAATTTTTCTGAATTCTGATACCACCCAAGACCTAAAAGTGTGGCTATGTTAGAACAATATTCAGTCAGTATAATCAGCTGTGACTTGTGATAATGTTGTGGCCCATCATCACTGTACTGTGGTGTTATAAGTCTGGTATACATTCGTCAAATTTCAACTTTTTATATAATAGGTAGTCTAGGATGTCCAACCACAGACATCCACAGTTCACTTTAAAAGCTGTGCAGACACAATTTTGCACAAGACAGAGCACAATGCTGAAAAGTAAGTCTATTCATACTGACAGTAATTGAGCCACTTCTAGTTGCAGTGAACAGGACATTCCTTTCTCAGGCATTGCAATTGACAATCTCATATAGTGAATCTATGGCCACACTACGCTTTGTGCATTAAAAATGTCTATGGATACTCACAATAAAACATAGTTTAACTTATATTACTTTAAATGTGCAGCATGCTTTTGCAAAGTAGCATTCTGCATATTTCAAAATAGCTTTTCAATACCTTTAATATTTTGGGCAATAAAAGAAGGAATATCACACTTGTTGGGATGCTGTCAGTCGATATCCAGAAAACTATTATGATTATTAATATTAGTATTAAACATTAAACAATTTTTAATTATACTATTAACCAAAATTTAATCCAGTGGCTTGGTATTTTTTTTTTTAATCTAGGTTGGAAAAACAGCAACTTAAAGAATCTACAGTACTAAATTAAAGCAATTTGTGTTTTAAATCAAGTTTAATATATCAATATCTACCTTTGAAGTAAATATTATTAGCCCTCCCACTTTAAAAACGTTGAGTTATTTATTTAACTCAATGGTTGAGTTAAACATATTTGGCAAAGGAACAATATTACAATATTAGAACTCTAACGCAATAATATTGTTGTTGTTGTTGTTGTTTTATCAAATTACTCTCTATGTCATGATTTTTATAATCGTTTCACCAGTACTCTTAATTATTGATGACACAAATGCACTCTCCATAGCTGATCTATATTAAATGGATAAAAACCTTCACCTTTACAGTTTTTTTGGGGGTGAAATAATAAACATATTTGAGGTGTTTGGGATTCTCGCCTTTAGGACCCAGTGTAGACATAAACCTGGTGTTGCATCCAGTCTTGGTGAAGGTATGTTGCATTTTTATTGAAAGCACTGTCCTTTCGCTATAGGAATCTCTATTGTAACACATAAGTACGAAAATAGACACATATAGCTACATTTTATTTAGGAAGTTGCTGGTTTTCCCAAAAAGTGAAGAATTGGAGCATTATTGTAGTGACTTTTGTTCACCACTTGAAGGTAAATAATTAAAATTAATTAATTTATAAACAATTAATAATAATGAATGATTTATTCAATTGAATACTTTTTAAAATAAGTACCAAGTGCTCCCAACAACACATTTTTAAACATAATAGTTTCTTTTGTCTTTGCCATGATGACAGTACATAATATTTTGCTAGTTATTTTGCAAGATACTAGAATTCATCTTAAAGTTAAAATAAAATTAAAGGCTTAACTAGGTTAATTGAGTTAACTATACAAGTTGGGTAAATTAAGTCATTGGACAACAGTTGTTTGTTCTGCAACCAGTCAACTAGTAATTTCTTAGGGGTGATAATAATTTTGAACTATTTATATATTAGCTAAACTAAAATGAATACTTTCTCCAGAAGGCAAAAATGTTATAGAAAATACTGTGCAAATTTTCTACATCTGTTAAACATCGCTTAAAAAAAATTTCATTGGAGGGGTAATAATTTTGCCTTCAACTGTGTATATGATATCATTCAACTTGATGGAATCATAGTCTGGAGGTTAAAATGCCTGTGTCCACTACACTGTAAAAAAAATATAAGGCGTACTGTGAGGCAACTTGCTGCAGACCTTTTCTGAGTTGACTCAACTTTCAACCTCAACTCAAAAAAAGCTCTGCAGCAAGTTCCATTACAATTTTAAGTTGTGTCAACTTTTTCTTTTAGAGTGTACGCAATTAGTCTCTGCAAAAATTCCAGTCTGCACTTTCAACAGCTACCACCAACTCCTACAGACTGCAAACTGATACAAAAAGTCTATATACTTTTTATATTATTCCACTGTCCTGTGTTTTACTTATTCATTCATTTTCTTTTTCGGCTTAGTCCCTTTTTTAATCTGGGGTTGCCACAGCAGAATGAACCGCCAACTTATCCAGCACATGTTTTATGCAGCGGATGCCCTTCCAGCTGCAACCCATCTCTGGGAAACATCCATATACTCATTTACACTCATACACGGATAATTTAGCCCCCGGAGGAAACCCACGAGAATGCAGGGAGAGCATTCAAATTCCACACAGAAACGCCAACTGATCCAGCCGAGGCTCGAACCAGCGACCTTCTTTGCTGTGAGATGACAGCACTACCTACTGCTTTACTGCTGTTTTACTTACTAATTCATTTATATCCAAAAATGCATTGTATGTGATTCGCCTCTAACTGGTATGATGCTTTAGATCTAAACTGCTTATGTGCATCTTCATGTGGCTGGACTCTGGACCGAACACAATGTCCATTTCAAAAGCACCAACTCCTCAATATCCTTTTGCCATGCTCAGGGAATTCCTAAACTTGTTTAAAACCCTCCTTCCAAACAATTCTTTTAGCCTTGTCAAAACACCCCCACTCTTTCTCGCCTTGTATGTTTGTCTCCCACTCTCACTCATCGCTCAGATACTCCCATCTGTGGAATGCAGAGAGCTGTTCCTCTGTCTCCCAGAGCAAAGGTCACAGCATTGGCCCTTATTATTTCCCTATAAATGTCAGTTAGCCACGCATCATCCTAATGTATTCCTTTAAGTGAGAAGGAAGCCTTTATGTGTGGATGTGGCGCACAATATTTCAATTTCAGCATTATTTAATAGAAAGTATTATTATAGAAAGAAAGGGATATCCACCTTTTTCCATACACAACTAGAACATTTCAAATTCTGAGTTGCACTTCTCGTTTGCGAATATTTTATTCAAAAGAACTGAAACAAATTATTTCAGTTTATAAGGTTGGCCTAGAAATAAATCCACATACAAAATGAAAACTGGAGGTATGGCTTTGTGTTTTACTTGTATTCATCATGGAAGTTATATTATGCTTGGTATTATAATGTAACATTACAAGGATATTTGTGGCCAAAGCTCATTTTAGTTCATTTCTTTCTCACTTTATTGTCTACAGTAGAGTAAAACTCAATATAGTACACCTGTAATGTTGCTGTAGAAAGACTTGCTTTGAATTTTTTGATTTCCAGAAAGTACATTGTTAATTATAATATGTTGCCTTTTAATACTTAATGTGTGAACTTGAAGGAGAATGACACTTGCTTAGTACTGTTTTCTTCAGTTATTTGCAATTGAACATAAGTTACACCCATGTGGCATATGAAAAATGGTGAATTAGGATGTAAGATTGAGAAGACAATATATATGCAGAAATCAGTGAAACAAGCATGCTTGGATGTTTAGAAGAACAGATAATAGAGAGTGTTCTTATATGGAGTTAAATATACCATAATAATATTTCTAAAGCGACTCATGGGTGCTGTCTTGGAAGACGAAGTGCTGACTTGAAAGCATGTGTTCTGTGTGATGATGGATTATAGCAAAACAAATAATAACTTAAAACTCATTTGGCCCGGTTTCAACAGCGTTTGATCATAAAGTGATGCTGTGTTGCTCTGTAACTAATCTACTTGAAAACCTGATACTCGGATATAGAAAACTGCACTGCACAAGATTAAAACAGCTGTGCTGTCATGATATGAGTAATAATCTCTTTAATTTATGATATGTATCTTGTAGATGTGTATACATGCATATGTTATAATATAATACATTATAATATTCAAATTAATAGACTACTTGAAAATTCCTCATTTGTAAAATTTTAAATATCTACATTCTAAATTTACATTTTATAGCCATGTGTTTCTGTAAAAGTTGTTTGTTTTATTTAGCCTTAAAAAATCTAAATTACATCTTTTTGCTGTCAGATATTTATAGAACTTGATATTTTATCTGCATAATTTATTTTACAAATACTAAATTATGTTAATGAGAAAAATCAAATGCTTTATAGGGCTTTTGTTTTAGTGGATATATATAAATAGATTATGTGGCATTGCAAACACCACTTTCACTTATATTGCATTCACTTAACATTTTGAAATGTAAGATTTTTTGGTAAACATTTTATTAAATGTGTAATTTAGTGTTCTATGGAGGAAATACCATTATATGATTCACTTTCCTTCAGCTTATTCCCTTTTTAATCAGAGGTCACGACAGCAGAAGGAACCACCATTTATGAATTATATTATTCTTTATATACACTGTAAAAATGCAGGGTTCCACACACCTCCTTCATGTTGTCTCAACACAAATCAGTTAAGTTATCATAATTGTTTTCACAAATTTAAGTTGATTGAACATAAAACAAATAAGTTGTCCCACACAAAACCCTCAAGAATTGTGTTGATTCACGTTAAATAAGTTGTTTGAACAAGCAGCAAAAATATGTTTTGAGTGCAGCTTAAAATATATACAATTAAAGACAAAGCGATACAATTAAAATATAAAGCTATGATTTGTATTGTCAAATGATTTAAAATTACTTGCTTATCAAAGTTTCTTCTATCCCTGCATTAAAACTTTAATCCTTCTGTCTACTACAGCACTAAGCTAGTACAGCACATCTGTAGGAAAAAAATGCAGAACTTTCTACTAAAGGTTTGAACGCGTTTAATTTTGCATTTTCTCCAGGAGGCGGCACAGCAGTCGTTTATAATGGAAAAATCGCTCCAGGCTGACGATATGATGAAAATCCCATTATTTTCTTTCTTTCTCTCTCTCTTCTTTTCTCTTCTTTTCTCCAGCGGGAAGCGTCTCTTCTCTCCTCCTCCACACATCACATCCGGCTCACTTTCCCGAGCAGTCTGGACTCAGTTTCAGTGCAGCGCTATGAAGTCCGATTCGTGTAAAGGAATCTATTCCAGCGCACAGCCCATTTTAGTAACTTGACTCAGTGATTCTTTGATTAGCCGCCTAAAAGTGTTCACAGAAGGCTTGTTGTGGTATTTAAAAGTCTACCATGTGTACATTAACTCTATCCACTGATAAATCTGAATTTATGTTGTGGTGTTTTTAAAGAAATGCTAAAGTTTATCACTATATTTCACGTATTTGATTTAACTTTATTCAGGTTTGGCGTTATTTGAGGCTTTTTACTCCTCACAAACTGGACTGATTCACGAACTGGATTTGGCTCGAACGAATCACCGAAAAGAACCGGCTCATAAAAAAACGGTTCATTCGCGAATCGGACATCAGTGTTACAATGAGAGGAGCAGTTTAAATAGGCTGCCGTAGAGGATCTACAGCTGATATGGAGACTCCAACCATATGATCGTGCAACTTTAGTGAACCGACTGAACGGACAACGCGCTTTTATGGCTGCACTTCTGTCACGTTAACGACTCCAAACATGTCCAAAAGCCTGAAGAAGAAAAGTCACTGGACTAACAGAGTCCACGAGGTTGTGTTGTCCAGGGGTCCGAGTGGGGATCTAGGGTTCGAGCTGCAGGGAGGCGCGGAGAACGGACAGTTTCCCGTTATTGGAGAGGTAAAACCGGACAGGCGCAAACTGCACCAAGACGAGCTGCTTCTGGAGGTGAACGATACTCCAGTGGCCGGACTGACCATCAGGGATGTTTGGGCTGTGGTGAGACACTGCAAAGACCCTGTCCGGTTCAAGTGTGTCAAACAAGGTCAGTTTAACATGCCATTTCATGTAAAGTTTGTTCAAAGTGACAGAGTGTAATTTTCTTAAAACATCGTACAATTACGGCTACCAGCATGAAACAGTCAATGAAGCTTTTCATTTAGATCTATCTATCTATCTATCTATCTATCTATCTATCTATCTATCTATC
>CAIGQZ010000320.1:15800973-15857531 GCA_903798205.1 Danio tinwini | reverse complement strand
ACACACACACACACACACACACACACACACACACACACACACACACAAACACACACACACACACAGCATTTCCACAGCCTCCTGGAATGACCTGGCCAAGTTTTTGATGTCTGGGTTTTGAGTTATCAGCGAGACCGGTTGGCCAAATAATTTTTCATACGACTTTGAAATGCTGCAAGGCGACCTTTAAATGTAGTTTTGTTACAATATCATAATTATGGCTTAGCACGTTATTATATTTATGTTTCATTTGTCCCCTTGGGGTTGGATGATATGAGGTTGACATAAATGATCATCTCTCAGCCGCCAGTTATAATTGTAAATTTAATTTCAGATTAGAAGATGTAATTATAATCACGCCGCTGAACTGATGTGTTAATGTGCAATGCTTCTGGTCATTTCTGTTGTTCTTTGACCCTGGGAACATGTTTTTATGCCTTTTTTTCTCCCCCCATTGCCTGACCTGCCGGTTTCATGAAGCATTTATAGGCCACATGCTTGTTTAAATTACACTGAGGGGTCTATATAACTGGGATATGACATGGCATAGATAGCAAGTAGGCATTTTCTGGTTGGCGATCTAAGCCTTGTGATGGAGTCGGCACCACAGCAACAGGAAAGCATGACTTCATACAAGTGTGGTTGTGGCATCTATAAACCTATATAGGCAGTTCAGTTTGGCATGAGTTTAGTTCTGTTTCACAAGGGTGGATAAAAAGACGACAGCTTGCCCTGCATCTGTAGTGGTTCATATTTGAACAATAAGCTCAGATTGTGTTGTTTTTCACCAAAAAGTGTGCTGTCATTTTTTTTATTCGTTGGTAAATCATAATTTTTACAACAATAAAAAAAGAGTCATAATTATGGCATAGTAACCATAATGCCATAAAACCAGCATATGATTTCCATTTTTCTGAAAGATACTTAAAAATAATGATGTTAAAAATTTACTATTCTCACGAAAAAATCCAATTATGAAATACAGTCTAACTGATCAAATAATAATTGGTACATTGTGACTTTTTAACTCAGTTTTGACTTTTTGAGTTCATTTTTGGTCATAATTATGAGTTTTTATGTCATTGTTATAATTTACTGTAAAGTTATTTGTATTAATTAGGAAGTATGTGGTAAAAAAGAATAAGTTATGACATGATGAATTGACATTAAGATATAAACTTTTTGTCATAATTATTACCAGGTAAATACCAAGTCATGTCATAATCATGACTGTTTGTACTGTAAGTTTGGCACATTGAATCAAAAATCTCATTATTTTAAATAAGAAAAGAACGATTGAAATTCTGATATATACCGATAAAAGAAGTCATTAAAAATAAGGTATTTTAAGGTAAATAAGGTAAAAATAAGGGATTTTTATCATAATGAAATTTAAAGAAAGTTGTCATCATATTTGTCATAAAAGCAAGCATGTCATATCTCAGACTTTATTTTTTCGCAATATATTTTTTAATGTCATAATTATAACTTGAGTAGCGTATGTGATAGCTGTTTAATAAATCCTTAAACGTAAATGTTTATAGTTATTTTATATCAAAATTATGATTATTTGTGTTTTTATTTTGATTTTCATTGCCATAATTGCTATAATTTGAATTGACCAAAGAATGATTTTTTTAAATTATGAGATTAAATTATGACAACTAACCCAAGTAAATCTTTACAAAGAGCTTTCTATCTTATTCAACCTCTAGAAACATCTTGATAGCAACTGAATACAAGTGTGGCTCACTTTTTTATTTTTTTGTAAATATGAATTGAATTTGTTTATGTGAGTGTTGGACCAACTGCAGTGTATGATATATCTCTGGGAATTGAGCAAACTCTTGCCTTAGGTAAGGCAGCAATGTCTAGACGAGTAAAAATGTATTGATGCATCTCATTTATTCTCTCAGCCTCTATAGTGTGAATTCTTGTCCACGAACACTTGTTTGGTCATACGTCAATGCTGGTTTTGTCCCGCAGGTGTGTATATAAGGCATGTAGTAATGATGCACAGGCAGTGATCCAGAAATCCTGCAGAGTTCATGAACACTTGACGGAACCTCTGCTGATCTGGAACCATCTTTCGCTCTCAGCACTTTAGTTATTGTCAGTCTGCATGGCCCATGAGAGGGGTTGAAGTTTGTGATAATGGAGAGTCATTACTCTTTAACACTTCTCAGTCTTTCACTTTTCGCTCTCTCAAGGGAAACAGCTGTAGTGTTTTTAGCCGTAGAGGTAGAGAGTCCTTTTCCTTGATCGCTGTTATTTCTTATACATGATCATAGGTTATAGATGACATTTTAAAACAGAAAAATACTAGAGGAGCTTTGAAATAAGGTTGACTGAAAAGATTGCTATTGCATTTCATGTTTTAATGAAGGACTGTTGCTGGTGACATTGAACTATATGATTTATTTATATTTTTTCTTAGTAACTTTTTTTATGTTGGGAGATTATTAAAAGAGATTTGAAATTTGATGTATTTGTTTAGAAGTGGTCTCGGATTGTTAATCAATATTTTTAAAGCAGATTTTATAAAAAAAATCTGCATACTTTTTGTTGGCTTTAGAAAATAGTAGTGCTCTGCGCTTTTTTATGTGTCAATGGTCTTGGTGCTTGGTCGGACACTTTTTCCACACAGAGACGCACAAGATGGCAGGCATCGGGGGTGCATAAACAGCATTTCAAATGCTCGTTGACTATAGAAAATTATTTTAAAAAGACGAAAAAAAATGCATTCGTTGTGATTGGCTGTGCAATTCATTTCAGTGAACCACAGTGCTAAAGAAGCTCCAGGTCTTAACCAAACTGTGGACTTCTAGACTGGTAAAAATTGGTATAGAGTGTGGTAAGAGTGCTGGTTTTTCACTCCTCTCACTAGCGCTAGGTCAATAAAATGGTATCAGTATTTATTGGCCGAGCACAATTGTCAACAACGATAAAAAAATATAAAATCGCTATGAAGCGATAGGCCTATAGTTTTATTAAAACGTGTCTATTGAAACTATTTGCTTTAATAATAGTTGTAAATTAAAATAAGGTGGTTAAATAAATAAAATATCCTAATATTTCTAAATGGATTGTAAAACAATATTCAATGATTGTTAATACAGAATGATATGAAACTATTATCATGCAATTTTTTTTAAATAATAATTTTTAGGGGTTTTTCACCTTTAATGTAATAGGACTGTGAAGGAAAGACAGGAAAGCATTGTGAGCAGAGAGAGGGCAAGGATCGGCACAGGACCTCGAGCCAGGAATTGAACTCGGGTCGCCGTAAGCACCTTGTCGGCACACATGTCGGCACACTTAAACACTAGGCTATTGTCACTGACATCAGGCTATTTTTTTTTTTTTATAAAAATTTTAGCTGTCTCGCCCAGCCCTACCTTTCACCTACAATCCACACAAGTTGTGTGTCAGAACCCGAACTTTGGATCACTATTCACAATTAAGCTATGGCTGATGGCTGTGCTTAATTTTCTAATAATTAAAAGGCCTGTGGTCAATTATTCCTTACATATATTTATTTAATATTCATAACAATGACCAGTTATCTACGGTTGTGGAAAATGATTAATTTAGAATTTTTAGATAATGGTAATTAAACAATATCTTTTTTTTGTGGTGGGATGGGCTGGTTTAGTCTTAATTCAGGAATGAATCACCGCATTGTTGACCTGAGACTAAATGTTTATTTCTTGAGCTATTTTCATTGACAAAAATGTGCTAAATATTTAACTTACTCAAGAGTAACTTCTTGTTTGTAAAACTGTAAAAAAATCGATATAACATTACACAAGTTTGCATCACATTGCACTCTTGATTGTGTCATTTTAATCATGTAATCATATCTTGCTTTTAGCTTGATTTGGTAATGATGCTTTTGGTGTATTTTGTTTGTTTTCTGCAAAGTGAGTGTTGTACTTGATAAACCAAATAAAATATTGTACCAGATAAAAAGAAAACAGCACACATACAGCAATCACATTTTTGCAAGGACATTTTTCTTTGTAGTGTGACTTTGTTATAATTGTGATTTGACAGCATGTACATTTTAATTTTTTAATTATGTCACAATCAGATTAAAAGTTGAAATTATAATGTAAGTCACAATTGCATGCCAAGTTCATAGTTTTATGAGAATGAGAACACTATAATAATTTAAAACAACAGTTGCTTACTTGGTATATACTAATTAGGAATACCAGTCATTAATGGTATTGCAGGCACATTTTACTCTGTAAAGGTCACAGGCAAATAGATCAGGATAGTCTAACTGGCAGCTAACAGCATAACCAATAAACAAAGCAAAGGTCTAACAACTTGCCAAGACAAGGAAAACGCGTCATAAGGCTCACAGATATACAGATAAACAAGACTCAACACCTGGTGTGTGTGTCTGCGCTACTTTTAAAGTCCATGTAATCAGTACATAATAATCCTCCGGCTGTGTGTGTAATCAAAGTGAAACAGGAACAGGCGTGAGTGTGTGGTGCATGACAGGATTTGTAGTTCTCCAGCTATTAGATCGCTGGTGATTGTGACAGGTGTAGGATTACTTATTTAATTATTTAAATATAATTTTATTAATAAATTTTAAATTAACAATTCCTGACACTCATGGAAGCACAAAAGTACCTTAGTTCACTAATTTAATAAAGAATACTCTTTTCCTAAAGATCTTTAATGCACTTCATCCTCTGTTTCTATCTTAACAACATCTAATCTTAACAAGGATCAGTTAAACTACAGTATGTGTCATAATTGAATACTCCTGTTTTGACTTTCTAGAGTGTGAGGGCTTTGGTTTGCCAGTGGCTTATTGGATTTGCCTATAATTTGTTTGTGGGTGCTGTAGTTCTTGTGTGAGAGAGGGTAAGGGAACAAGAGGTAATCCAATCAGTGGGCCAACAAATCAAGAAGATTGTCTGACAGAGGTTAACACTAACAATTGATTTCAAAAGACTTGAGTTACTTTATTTTGTCATGCAGAATGTTTTTTTACACTGGTAGGAAAATATTTAGATGAGTGTGCTTTTGTGCAGGTACCTTTGTAATTTTGGGCCTTTGACTGAGTAATTAATATTGCACTAAAATCACTGCACAATATATCACAATATATCGTTTCAGCATTGATATCGCAATGTGTGCATTCGCAATAGCCGCATCTACAATGTGGAGTTAGGATTAATATTATTGAACAGCAATGACGAATGTACAGTGTTTACATTTTACATTACATTTAATTATTCAATAAGGGCAGGACAAAATAGCGATATGCATGGGTTCGCGCTTCTCATTATGGTGGATCTAACATACTGTATATCAATGTTGCAATTCAAAGAAATATATGTGCTGTTAATAAAAGAAATACTGTACATCCACATCTTATAACTTTTTGATGCATTTTCCCTCTTCAATTACAAATATCATGATATATTGTGGATGGTTTTCTTGTGATATATCGCTGATATTGTGATCTATCATTATTGGAGGCAAAATATCATGATGGTATCGTATCGTTTTACTGTACCAGAGTACCTGACTTATTTTACTATTATTTTATTTATTTATTTTTGCAATTTCTTTGATTCACTACTCTACAAGATTATTCCAATAAATCTAAGTTAATGAGTTAAAAAGTCATCTGCCGAAATTGTATTCATATCGCAATATAAATTGCAGCAAAATAAAATATCGCAATATGAGATTTTTCCAATATCATGCAGCCCTAATTTGCAGAGACAAATCAGGTGACTGTCTTCATGAATCAATCACAGAATCATTGTCATTGAAATATTTTTTCAAAAACAGATTTGTTTAAGTTCAAAACAGCTGTGTTAATTTGATACACATAAATGTATTGATTCAATTCAATTTAATTAAATATTGTTACCACTTAAATTTGGAATTGTGAAACAGAAAACAAAAAAAAAGGCTCTTTAAAATGTAACTCGCTCATTATTATTATGTTTTTTTTTTTCCGTTCTTATATATTTTTTAAAACTCATCAATCCCAGAAGTTCTGCACTGGTTATGGAAATCCTAAATAAAAAAACATGATTGGTTTGATTGTAAATGTGTTTTTACTAACTGTGCATTCACACCAAAAGAGGCAAGAGCGTCAAAGTTGCCGGAAGTCATTAATTTTTAATGGGCGCATCTTCGCTGGTGTGCGTGTCGAAGAGAGTTAAAATCAGGTCAACTTTATGGTAATATGTTATGATGTGGTTCAGCGGCAAGCAATTGGACAACCCAGGCTCATTTTAATAACGTACCCCATATACATTTCTGGAGAGAGCAAAATACGTCCCAAAACATTCCAGGAGCTACGTTTTTGTTTTTGCAAATTCGCCAGAGGCCGCTGTGTATGCTTTTTCAGATCTCAAATTTTTCTTGCGAGTGCAGTTGGTGCCTGCTCGAATTTTGCTAGTGAATTTTGATGCTTTCACCGCATTCAGTGTGAACGCACAGTAAGAGCTTCGGTATATTTTATAAAAATAATTAATTAATTTGACAATGGCAGAAATGGTCAGGTAACACATTAAACATGAAGTTTTTAACTAAATTATACCTTTGAAGTTAAACTCAGATTTTTTTTCTTGTAAAATATACACACTCCATTAATCATTGTTGCATTTTAAACTTTTTAAAAAAAAACTATACACTATTTTTGTTTTTACAGTGTAAGGACAAAGTAATCTTTATCTCTTTTATAGAGTCTGTGTCTGTGTGAAGCTCCGCTACTTCCTTACAGCCATCTCATTTTATCACTCCACCATGGCTGTCTACTTGTTCACATACCCTTGCTCAAGGACATATGATTCATCGGCCTTAATTTATCCGATTAGAAGGTGAATTTGGGTCAATTTTATTTCACCTCATATTAAACCACCTGCAGCAAAAGCCATTTGCATTACTTGTGGGACAGTTTAGTTCAAGTGGAACTTTCATCATATGCAAGAAGCGTCCATTTCATACTGTGACAGGCATGAAAAAAAATCTGAGAGACAGGCATCAAGTCTGTGTTTCGTCTTGCTGGATATCAGACAGATCATATTTGAAGGAAGTTTTCTTCTGAGACGTGTTTGCTGATGAAAGAGACTGTGCGGATGTATTTTGTGCTTGGTGATTCATATTTCTTCATGAGTGTGTCATTCAGTGATGAGCAGTTTGATCTGTTTTTCTTGTGAGATCAAAACTAATTAATTTCTGAAACTAAGTGAAAATGTGGCACCTTTTCCCACAAGAGCGCTTTTAGCACAGCAGTTTGGCGTCTTATTGAGGCTAATGGTTTAGCAAAACTGCGAGACAGAAGTGTCTTGGGGAAACAGGAATTTTCTTGTCTAATTTTGCCAGATAAAAGCTTCTTTTTTTATGGCAGCCTGCTGCATATTGTATTGTCTGCTATGTAGTGTCTCATGAATAGGACCTTTTTTTAAATAAAAAAAATGTGTTTTTATAAATATGCATGATAGTTGTATACTTCATAGCTTATTTGCTATAGCTTATTTCATTTACAGTTTTTCTCAGTCACTTTGGTGCATTTCTCACAACACTATTTACATTTGCACAACAGTTAATGCATTTCTCAAAACAATTAGTCATTTGTGCACATCATAGTAGCAGTTTCTTATTCCCTCCAACAAATTGCAAATGCTTTTGGACATGCATCAATTGCTTTCATACAACTCTCTGCTGTTTTATAACAATATCATTTGCTTATGTCATGTCAGTCAAAATTAACTAAACTTGTGAATGCTAAATAGTCATTCCATATAAAACTTAATAGTCCTCATTTCGTTACTTGAGTCATTATGTACAAAACTTGTTGTCAATCTGTCAAGCAAATAAATAAAAAAAATCTTTTTTTTCTGAAAATGTCTTCTAAATTAAACAATTTCATGAATGATTTACAGACCTGTGTGTGTTGTAGGTTCAGTTCCAATATGTACAGCAATATTGTGTACAGTTATGCACAGCTCTACCCAAAGGAAGTTTATGTTTGTTGTAAATAAGGATGTATTTATTCTTTTGCACAATGCTGTGAATAAATTAAAATTGTAAAGAGCAAATGCAGTAAAAATGGGAAACATTCATATTTGGTGTTTTGTACTCAGATACCTCACTAAATGCAGTGATGTCTAACTTTACCTTTTAGTGCTGGAGCATTTTCAGGAAGTGTCACTAAAATCTGACTTTTTTGCATTGGAAAAATGTACAGAGTAAAGTGTCATAATGAAAAATGACAAAAATGACAAAGCCATTTGACCATCTTGTTCATAAACAATGGTGGCAAGACTTTTCATCTTGATGACACTGACACTTTCATTGACATGAATACTGGCTTTTGAGGAATTTTGAGCTATCCATTTTGAGCAAGTGACACGCTTTTGCCGGTTATGCATTAGGTTTTGCAGTTTGTACTAATTGTTTGGAGAAAGGCATTAACTGTTGTGCAAATGTAAATAGTGTGAGAAATTCACCAAAGCGACTGAGAAAAACTGTAATTGTTAAATGGGACCTTTTATGCTCCTTTTTACAAGATAATTCCCGGATGTCCATATGTAAATGTGATGTTTCAGCTCAAAATCACACAGATAATTTTTGATAATTCTTTGAAACTGTCCCTTTTAGGCTTTGATCCAGTTGTGCCATTTTGTAGACTTTTCAAAAGAGGGCGGAGCAACAGATGCCTATGCATCAGCATAGCAGCAGTCAATGTTTCTGTTGACTGTTTTTATCAAGTGTGGTTATAAAAAATATAATTTAATGATTTTTTATTTTTATTTTAGAGTGACTATATTCACCCACTGCTTCCACACAACTGTTTAAGCCACTTATAAAAGGGATTTATTTCATATTTCATAGGTCCCCTTTAAAATGTTATTTGGTCACACTTTATTTTAAGGCACAATTTTTACTATTAAAAAGTCACTAGTTAAGACTTTTACCTAAATAAACTCATAATTTGCTTTACCTATTGGGTTTAGGTATTGCTTATAGGCATGTAGAATAAGATCATGCAGAATATGTACTTTATAAACAATAAACAGTCAATGTCTTAATAATATGTAAGTAATAAGCCACTAGTTACTACACTGAAAAGTGATACAACTGTATCATTTATTAAAAGTAATGGTTTGAAAAATACTACTTGAGAAAAACTGATTGTTTATTTTTTACTAGGGGATTCAGTGCACCTATTATGCAAAATTAACTTTTGGAAAATGTTTGGGGAAAAAATGTGTGTTTGAAAGTGTATACACAGCATTATTAGAGTGGTATAAAACATCAAGTTCATTTCATATTAAGAAATAACTTTAAATCAAGATCTAGATCACAACAATTCTAAGGCCAGTGGCAGTGTGGTTTTCCCCACCCACCAATATTGATTGACAGTCACAGGCATATATTGACATGTTTCAGTTTTAATGTTTATTATTATGACATAATACAGGATTTGCAAAGAATCTTTGATTAAAACATGGAAGTGTTACAACTAACAGCTTCACCACAAGAAGTGGTTCACTTAAATAAAGAAAAGACAACAAAATCGCAACGTGATTCCTAACTGCTGGAATCACCACCGCTGCATAGTATCAGTACAAGGGCACTTCACACAACAAGAGTCCCAGTTTCAGGATGTTAAATAATGTTTATATGTACAGTAGCATAATGGATTTCCATACAGCCAATAATATTTACTTGTATGTTACTGTCAAATGTGCAGCTCAACATGTTAAATGGCCGTCTATGTGTGTGTGTGTGTCTTTTTTCCTACATTGTGGGGACCAAATTTTTCGACAAGTATAGCAATACCTGTACATTTTGACCTTGCAGGGACTTTTTTTGTTCCCCACGAGGAAACAGATCATTAATCACACAGAATTAAGTAGTTTGACAATGTAAAAATGCAGATTGTTTCCTGTAAGGGTTTGGTTTAGGGGTTGTGTTGGGGTAGGGTGAGAGAATATACATGCTGTACAGTATAAAAATTCCCCATAAAGATAGCTGTCCAAGTGTGCCTGTGTGTGTGTGTGTGTACGTGATTGTTTCAAGGCATCTGTTATCTTTTTCATTGCTACTGTAATTGAAGAAGGCCATACACTCAAATGTTCATATACAATTTAGATTTATTCCATTCAAGCAGACAAGTTCTTTGAATATTTACACATTGTGTAATGAATGATTCATATTATTAGGATTTTCTCTTCGTAACAGTGAATGACTATATGAGTTAATTAAATTTGTCTCTTGCAGTTTTAAGGTTTAAGGGGGGAAGTGGCCTGCAATATACAGTAGACCTGTTCAGCACGTGTGTGCTTATGAGTAATAACTCTGCAGATATGACAAGCTTAATTGTTACTACTACTGGGATAAAATGCTTTCCCAGTTGATAAAACATTTTTGCATTATTTTTTACAAAATGGCTAATGTGGGAAGTTGTTATTTCTTTCAGTTGTATCTGCTAAAATTCAGCTTCAGGCTGCAGTTGGTTTTCTAACGTCATTTCTGCGAATCACACCTCTTCACGTACAGCGAAGATGTCGTTTATCAAAATCTGCCTACCTTTGAATATAGGCTTCTGCAGGCTTCTTTTGTTGAGAAAATAACCGAGCTTGCTCTAGTTTCAGCTCACTCGCGGGAGTTTCAGAACTTTGCCATTTTGGCATTATGGATGTTTGTGGTCAGCATGGCCTGCCAAAGAACATCAAAAGCTTTACCTCTGACATCATCAGCTCAGGTCTGGTCGGACTTTCTCCAAACAGTTTGACCTTTTTAAAAAGCACCATAAACCAGTAACAGAAAAATATGAACTATATGCTTGCAAAAACTTTGGAAATTTCTGACAAAGTATTGCATTTCAGGTGAATCTTACTCGAAAAAAAAAAGGGACGTGGCATTTGCTTGCAAAACTTTTCAGATTCTCACAAAAAAATTTTCTCACAAAAATTTTTGGTTTGGGTCAAACCAAAAATAGTTACATTTTCTGACTAAACTTTGTAAATACTTAGTGTAAAATGTTTAATTTGCTCACAAAACTTTTTACATTCTCTTGATAAAGTTTCATGTTTTTCAAAAAAAATAGTTAAATGTTACATTCACTCCTGAACCTCTCACAATCACTTACACTGTTACTCTGAAAAACATTGTATTGGATGACAAAACATTTATTATTATTATACTTTAAGTACTGGGTTCACATATATAAAAAATGTCACATATATATCATATATATAAAAAAGTAAAAGTGAAAAGAGTAAAAAAAAAGGTTTCCTTTTTTGCATGGTCTCGAAAACATTGTAACTAAAGGCTGTTGGATTCCTTCAAAGAACTTTTCATGTTCTCAAGAAAATGCTTGGGTATTACAAGCAAAAGGAAACTTTAATGTATGTAAAGAACCATATAGGTTTGCCAGAAAACTCCCCAAAAAGCATTGAATTCATACATTCATTCATTCATTCATTTCTGCCGCTTTTCTGTGGCCGGGTCGCGGGGGTAGCAGTCTTAGAAGAGAACCCCAGACTTCCCTCTCCCCAGACACTTCCCGAGGCGTTCCCAGGCCAGCCAAGAGACATAGTCCCTCCAGCGTGTCCTGGGTCTTCCCTGAGGCCTCCTCCTAGTGGGACATGCCTGGAACACCTCCCTAGGTAGGCATCCAGGAGGCATCCGAAACAGATGCCAGAGCCACCTCAGCTGACTTCTCTCGATGTGGAGGAGCAGCAGCTCTACCCCAAGCTCAGTGTGTCCAGTGTCAGAGCTCCTCAACCTATCCATAAGAGTGCGCCCTGCCACCCTTCGAAGGAAACTCATTTTGGACGCTTGTATCCGAGATCTTGTCCTTTCGGTCATGACCCAAAGCTCATGACCATAGGTGAGAGTAGGAACGTAGATTGACCGGTAAATCGAAAGCTTTGCCTTTCGGCTCAGCTCCTTCTTTACCACAACGGACCGGTACATCGACCGCATTACTGCTGCTGCTGCACCAATCTGCCTGTCAATCTCACATTCCATCCTTCCCTTACTCGTGAACCAAACCCAGAGATACTTAAACTCCTCCACCTGGGGTAAGGACTTTCCTCCAACCTGGAGATGGCAAACCACCTTTTTCCAATGGAGCACCATGGCCTCGGACTTGGAGGTGCTGATTCTCATCCCAGCCGCGTCACACTCGGCAGCAAACCAGCCCAGTGCATGCTGAAGGTCCATGTTCGATGAAGCCAACAGCAAAACATCGCCTGCGAAAAACAGAGATGAAATCCTGTGGTCCCCGAACCGGAGCCCTTCCAGCCCAAGGCTGCAAATTCTGTCCATAAAAATTATGAACATAGAATATCTAAAATATATTTTTTCCAACATCTTGTCACTTTTGTGCCTTTGTACTATGGCTGAACAATGTATCATTTGAGCATCGATAGCGAAATGTGTGTATCAACAATGGTCACATCTCATGATTAGATTATTTATTGAAGATTAAAAAATAAAGATGTTATTATTATACATTTTTCATTTTTTATTATTTATACAATGATGACCATGCTATTTTACTTTTAATTGTTCAATTTCTCTACTTGAATACTGTTATACTCTGCCCAGAAAACCACAAAGCACTGTTTGTTTATTTATATTTGCTTGTAATTTATTATATTTTATGCAGATCTACTATATAGAAAAGGACTTGACCATCTCAAATCTAAATGAATGAAATCTTTCCAAATAGAGCTGTTCAAATCAGTTTGTGAAATTATATTCATATATATCGCAGTAAAACAAAATCGCAATGCAGATTTTTCCAATATCATGCAGCTCAACTTAAATGCCCTATAACTAAGAATGCCATCAATAACTTGTTAACAGGTTAATTTCTAACTCAGTTTGTTTTACATATGGTAGTAAACAGTGTGTGCATGTGTTTGAAGTAAGTGTTTGTTAATTACAGGCTAAGGGAGTGCCGTTTTCTTCTGCTGAGTCTGACAAAGTCTCTTAGAAATGGGCTGTCATGTGCCACATTGTGTCCACTCACAAATAAAACACCCAACTCCCCGTTGGCTCACTGTCAGCTTTTTCTCTCTCCGGCCTCCTCTTCTCCTCCTTCTCATTCCCTGCGTCTGTCTGTTTTTAATTAATGCCTACTGTATTATCTGAAGTACGTGAGTCCTGTTGTTGGCTTGGCAAAGAAAGAACTGAGGAGGCTTTGTTTACCAGCGCTGTGGAGTGCTCACATGATTAAATAAGTTGATTAACGACAAACAAGTTCAAAACAAGCCTGATTGGAGGTCAAGGTTTGAATGGAGTTCAGGATTTGCACCGAAAGGTCACGTACACTGAAATAAAAATTTATAGAAATAATTTATTTGCAGAAATCCAGTTTAACAATTACAAAGAACACTAAACACTTTAAAACAAAAATTTTATTCATATTTATCTAACTAAGCATAGTGCCTTTGTTTTTAATAGTTATTTATTAATTTTTTTAACAGTGCAGTTGATGTAAAACAAGTGATTAGTATATGTAAATTATTATTTTATATATTTTTCTTATTGGCTAACTGGCATTTCTGTCTTGCAATAGGTATGCAGTAATTATGCAATAATTCAGATAGAGGTCAGGATATGATTCTTCTATATAGGAATCACTATCAGAACATCAAAATGTTTCTGTGTTATGTTGTTTATAACTATTTAAATCTGCCTAAGTAAGAAATTCCAAACAGCTTTCATAGACTGCCAGACGTTTTTGCTCATATAGGGAGGAAAGTTCAAGAAACTGGCTGAAAACAGAAGAAAAGGCTGCATGTAATACTTTTTTTTTTCAATAGGCTCCATCCATGTGTACAAACTTTTTTTGAACACGATAATTCCTTTGACAGCACTAATAAAGATTATATACTGGCCTAGCTATGTGTAATATGTTAACGTGTTATATAAAAATCAGATACAAACACCACCACACTTATACAAAATCCAGGAGAATATAAATAACGTACCCTGCCATGTAATCGCTGCAATGAAATCTCTGTCTTGTTTTGAAATAATCCAAGTCTTTACTGACGTTTCGACAGAACCATAACGTTAACGTCTATATGCGCAGCAGCGGTGAATGTTTGTTGATGGTAAGTTCATCGACAGAACAAAAAATAAATGCAACCCTTGCAACAAAACTAAATGGTTATTATTGTGGAGCACTCTTTCCCACCTTACAAAAATAAATAAATAATAATGTTTATATGTTTTAATCTGTTATTTGTCCACATGGGGGAAAAACTATAGTAATTTAAGATAAATGTGTTTTTGAACCACATAAAGTTTATAATGTGTACAACTTTTTGTTAATGGATGCTACAGAAACTGATAAACTGTAATAAACACTGTAACAATAGTGCAAACTTGTATATTGTAATGGTGTATAATTATATTGTAGAAAACTGAAGTCTATTGTATAATTTGTGTTGTACCACAGCAACATTATAATTGCTACAAAAGTTTAATTCGAGTAATTATCTATAGTATGGTTTCAAACAGTATAGTATTTACCATAGTATTTTTTCATGCAATGTAATAGCTTTTCTACCACCTCGATGACAGGCAAATATATTTAAGTTTAGTAAAAAACTCTGCCCTTTTCATGATATAAGGATCATGGCCAACATTTGTGGTTATTTTCTATTTATATCTTCTTTGAAAGTATGGTATAAATTGCAAAAAAAAACAGACTTTCCTCTATGTCTCCCATTCAGATTTTTACTTCCTGCCCCCCCATCTGAATTTCACACATCAACAGAACCACGTGATTTTAACCAACCTATACTTACTTCCTTGCAATATTTACTTTTCTGACGCTCAAAAAATAAATAAAAAGTCTTAATTTAAGCAAATGAAACTAAATTATAACCAGTGAGATCAAATTACTATCATTTGAGTTACAGTATCTACTAATCTACTAATTTCTACCACAATATTTTGTTAAATACTGCAATTCAATTTATATTGGCATTAAAAATTATTTAATATTATAAATTATTTATAATGTGTATATATAAATTATTTGTAATGTATATGTTATAAATAATTATTTAATGCTACACATTATTTATTATATAATGTCATCCCAAGACAATATAATTAAATTAACAACATGTTTTCATCATTAAAATTTAAAAAATGTTCCGAAACATAAATAAATTGTCAAAATGTTTAAGAATTGGGTTGTTACAACTTAATTTAAAGTTATTTTAACAAACATGAGCTAATAATGTTCCGCCGCCAAAACTTTGCTTAAATGAATGACGAAAATATCCTCCTAGCCCACGATTGTCTAATCTGCTTTTCTAGTGCTTTTTGCTTGTGTAATTAATCAAGATCTACATGAACGAGCATTGAATGAATGGTGTATGGCATAGTGTGCTGGGTAAGGGCTTTCGGATGGACTTGTTGTCTACAGTGCTTCAATGGCTGGACTGATATTTAGGCTTTTGAGTGAAACCCATCTCTGCATACATTACCATGAACGATGGGCCGCCATTGTCCTCACATGAAAAGAACGCACAGTTATTCTAATGAAACGTGGGAAAGGGGATCGCTCTCCTCCTTTTACCTCTCTGCTCCATTCCTCCATTCACTGTTGGTATGCAGCTGTTGAGTGTTGAGCTCAGTTCTGCATTAGTTACTTGGACACTCAAGAGTTTTTGGTTGTGTGTGAGAGAGAATACAAATAGGTATGTATAGGTGTTTTGAGAATGTGTGTGCGTGCGGTTGAGGGTAATAGTCAGCTATTCATTATTGTAACACTTTTTGTCATTGTGTGGATTAATGTTTTGAAGGACATTAACTGAACAAAAGTGCAGTCAGTCAATAAAAATTGTAAAAAGATCCTGTCTGAATTGACCTTAGTTTTTTGTCAGTGGTTTATCTCTGAATGTTATTCTGAAGAAAATTGAATCCTTCCTAAGAAGCACACTTTTCTTTTGAATTGATTTCACTGAGCCAGATAGGTAGTTATATGTCGTTTTGTCAATTCAATCCCACATTAACTCCATAAATTACTGTATATATTGTAATGAACTGTTGAAAATCCCCCCCCCCCCCCCAACCTAAAAACAGCATAAATAAATAATGTTTTGTAAATCAATGTATTGTACAAAATGACTGTGATTTTATCTGTAAAAAACTGTAAAATGCTACAGTAAAATCTGTTATCTGGTTAGCAATAGTTTTTTTTTACTCTGAATGGTGAATATTCATAAATTGACTTTCTCAAAATTGCCTGTGTGGCACTTTTTTATTTGTTTTTAACACTATATGGTCCTTACCGTAGTTAAGTAGTTTACTGTAAATTTAGAAATGTCTCTACCATATTTTTAATGGTAATATTCTAGCAACCACGGCTACAATTTTTACATTTTACAGATTGTTTTTACTGTTTTAGCAAGGTATAGCCACCTTATAAAGTAAAATTCCATCAACGTTAGATTGTTTCTGAAAAAATCCAGTGTTTGATTCTTTGTTTTTTACTTTGCTATATTTTCAGTAAGAAATTAGTTTAGTAAGAAATACATTAAAGTAAGTACATTATACATCTTTACCCTTGTCACATTCTTTTGTTCGAATGTAAACATTAGCATTTAGCTAAATGCATTCTCTTGACTTTAGATGCATCTTAAAACCACAGGTGTCCTTGTTGCATTCAGTTTATTTGATTGTAAATATTACTTGCACTTTGCTAAATTCATTTGCTTTAAATCTGTGTTTGTGTTTTGATGCCCAGTGTGCTTGTCACATTCTGTTTGTGTTATATTATTAATGTTAGCACTTAGCTAAATTTATCGCCTTTAAAAGAGTAATTGTGTTTGGCAATTAGACATCCGATTCTCTTAGTGTTTACAGTACTGTCAACCTAAATACTAAAACCACAGTTTACCATCAAGATATCTTTACCATCAAACATTTATTATCTTTCAATTTATTATGAATAACAAGTTGGAAAACAACCCAGGCTCATTCTGAAAACGTAGCACTATATACAATCTATACATTTTGTGGCCTAGGAGGTACGTAGTTTTGCAGTCTTTGTTTTTGCAAATCCACCAGAGGCCGCTGTGTATGCTTTTTCAGATCTCAAATATCTCTCGCATTTGTGCCTGCTTCTCTTGCATAAATCCACCAGAGGCTGCTCTCAGCTGATTGACTGACCAATCAATCGACTGACCCACCCTCCTCCTTCCCTAAGCTCAACCGACAGTGTTTTAAAAAGCCCCCTTTTTACCACGTTTTTAGATTTGACCAGATTCTCACTCTGTTATTTACTTGTTTATTTTTATTTTTGGCTTACCTGCTTTCTGGAATAGTTTTTCGTCTGACTCAAACCTCGTCGTCCTGGTCAACTCCTTTTTGCTTCTCAAGTCCGCCTACGTACATGGCAAGCTACTGGACAAACAAACCGCAGTGGGAAAGCCATCCATATGGAGGTAAGCGGTCAGCTGTTAGCGTAAAAAGCAACAACATCATCCCGTCCTGTAGCGTTCATTTTAAAGACGAAATGTAAAAAAGACGATACGTAAATCTGGCTACATGTTTCACAATCTCCAGAAATGTATATGGGGCTACGTTTCAGAATGTCAGAGAAAAAATCTTGCATAGGTTCACATTTCAAACATTGCTGGCTCTTACTCTATGTGTATTTACATTCAGGACATACTAATTCTAAAGTTATGTAAGTGTTATTATAGTCCAAGTGTAAGAAAACATGCAGATATAGCTTTTTTTCAGAATGCTGTAACCTCTAAAAATGCAACAACAATATCAGATGACCAAAGAACATTACAGTCAACAATAAATATATCAAAAACACAAAACATACTCAAATTACACATTGGACAATTCACCAGCAGGGCACAGCAGAAAAGACCAAGGCAAGCAGTTCATTTTGATCCACGTTGCAGGAGCTCTGAGTCAATCAACTGTTAGTACTTCAAACATTCTGCTCAATTGGAAAACAATAATCATGTTACTTTAAAGAATCTGGCTTGTTTTTATAATGTCTGAACTATTTAATCTCTTTCTCTCTCTCTCGTTCTCGTTCTCTCTCGCTCTCGCTCTCTCACCCCACACACACTTTTGAGCTCATTTGTTCTAGGTCTGAAATTTATATTCTAAGCTGTTGGCTGGTGGAGAAGTTCAGCCATTGACTTATGTAGGTCAGAAGGTTTAATTGGATCTCTCTTTATTTAGATGGAGCTTTTTGTCTCAACACGTGTGGATGCAGATGTACACACACACACACACACACACACACACACACACACACTGCAAATTGCAGGGTGCTGTAATTTTGAAAAAAAAAAGAGAAAACAATGTAATCTTTCCTGCATTGGTAGTACACTTAGCAACACTTAGCAACCTAAAAGAGATGAAAGCATGGAAATGCATGACACTAGATTAAAAAAAAACAAAGTTGCTTGCTGTTTATGAAATCACCACAGCGTAGCTATTTTAGACTCAAATTTTTACATCAAAATCTTTTGTTTATCATGAGCAGGAGCAATTAAACCTGTACTGCGTTCTGAAAATCTATTACTTTTAACTACCATCTAAAAGAACATCATACAAAAAACATCATAAGAAACATGGACCAGTTCATATTGTAGAAAACAAGAGTCAATTAAGGCATGTTTTGTTTGATTAAAAGCAATTTTGGTGCAATTTGCATCTACCCACCAAACAAGCAGACCAAGACCTCTGAAAAGATGTAATATGAACACAACCTGGACCCAAGGCATTTAAATAAACCAGAAACAGCATGTCACAATATGCAACTGTAACAATAAAATAGTACCTGCATTTTTTTTTCACAGTTGCTAAATACAGCTCAATATAGGTATTAGAAACTGATCTTCATGTGTGTTTGTAATGGAAAAATAAATGTTGTTTTTTTGGTACTTTTAGTTCCACCATAAAAAATGTCCAAATGCTAAGTGAATTAGGATTAAGTCATTTTCTTTGGTCATTTTCTTTGGTCCAGACCAAAAGGAGCAATCTACAAGCTGTAACACATCCTTCCAAATGTGTCAAACAAAAAGATCTCTGTTGCCACACTTGTTGTCACGCATTACTTTCTAAGTGAACAGCTCATTGCTCGTTGTTAGCAAAGTACAGACTTCCTCGTCTCTTTCAGTTTACTTTACAGCCATATTTGCAGTCACTCAGAGCAACTATTGGATCCATACAAGACCAGCATGAATAGGGAAATACTGAAATCTGAAAATTGTGGATTTAAATATATGTATAAACACACAGAGTAACAGTAAGTGGCAAACATAAGCCATAAATCAAAACTACAATTTGTTGTAATTGACTTGGCATTTGTCAAATATCACAAATTATCATCATCATCGTCATAATGTGCACTTCTGTAAAACACCTATGAAGTAGGGATTATAGTGGACCAGAAATTGCAGTTGGGGTTGGTTGTAGTTTAATCAATAAAATGTGTTTCTTTTTTGTGCATGTTGTAAAATAGTCCTATTATGCTCTTTTACAAAGTCTTGATTCTGTTTTGGGTTGTACTGGAACATACTCTTATGCTTGGTGATCATCTTGGTACTGAAAATGCATTGTTTTTTACATCATTATGTAAAAATAATAGTAAAAAATAGTTATTACAATTACTTTCTTTCCAGCCTGGCACAAACAGCTCGATTAGTTCCGGATAAGTTCCAGTTGAAGACCCGCCTTCTGAAAAATCAAATGTGATTGGTTATCTGTCCTTGTGCTTTGTCATTGGAGAACAAAGACAGGCTAAGTGGGCCCTTGCCCAAGCAACAAAGCTGATCAAATATAAAAACTTTTCTGTATTTTCAATAAATTTGCAAATGTTTTGAGTTGCAGACATTTGAATACATAAATGTACCAGCAAAACAAAACATTTATGGTTTGTAACATACACACTGATGGACAAGGAAATTATAATCAATTACACATGAACTGATGATGTGTGTTATTTACAACATATACACACTGTTTAGAACAGAAGAGTAAACGTTCATGTATTTAAGAAGTTGATGAGTTTACATGTTGTATATCAAGCAGCTACCCATCAGCAGGGCCAGACGGAATCTGCAGACGTTTTTTGCTATTTCTGCAGAGAATTTTGGCAAAAATCTGCGGATTTCTTCGGAATTATTTTAGGAGTATCATAACTAAAACCTTAAAATGTGAAATAAAAAATAATATATTTTTAACTTTTATTTAATGTTTAAAATGCAAATCCAATTAGATTAACAGTAAATAGTTAACTGTAAGTAAATAAACAGAATTAATGATGGGCTAAAAATCTGCGGAAATCTGCGAAAAATCTGCGGAATTCTGCGCGTGCAGATTCCATGTGGGGCTACCCATCAGTCTTCATATATATATGACCTAATATGATCATTATTAAGATGTATACTTAACAAAATGTGTTTTTACACATTTTTGAGAACGAAAATATTGATTATTTTACAACATAATCAATTTGAACCAAGAATTAAGGTCAAGAGGATTTTGTCGATCTTCACAGGAGCAAGAAACAATCATTTTTGTAGCTATCACAAATATAAATATTAACCTCCTTTATAAAGTGACTGACTAAGCAGAGAAAAAAAAATGAATGAATTATTTAAATAGAACCTGACTTCAGCCTGGGGGAAAACTGATAAAGCACTATTTATTTAATTTGTATCTCGTAATTTATTATACTTTATGCAGATGCATCATCTTACAAAATATTAAAAAAAATAATATCTCCAAAAAATTATTTTTCAAAAATAGCTATTTAAGTGATTTTCAACACAAACATACAGTTGGTGTCAATGTGATCATTTTGGATCCTACTTTAACTTCAAATGCATCAGTTTGTGCTGGCATTGCATTATTTATGATGGATCCATGCAATACTGCTTTAGAATTTATAGTGTTTAATGTAGCTCTCAGCCTTTATCTGCAATGTCTACTGTAGGCAGGAAGAGAGCTTTGGCATTTGTGACATGCCACCATTCACACTATAGAGTCTCACCACATGCACAGTACAAACTCTAACAACATAATGTTCATTCCTGTGCTCTTTCAAAGCCCACTGCACCTGTCCAGCATATTCAGTACTGTAATCAGTTTACCCCACTGCTTCCTTAGTCATGAAACGCTGTTCTTTTTTCAACACACTTTAATGTGCCGCTTGAGGAGTTCAACGTCAGCATCTTCAGACTCTAGACAGGCTGTAATCATTGACTCTTCAATGTGCGCCACAGTGAAAAAGAGGCTCAGGGAGATTGCTTGCTAATTTTAGCCCCTCTATAGCAAGGATGCTCTCTGTTCTTACTGGTGTCGAATTGCATCCACTTGCATGTTCGTGGGTCATGAAAGCATGCAGGTGTGGGATGTAGAGTTTTGCAATGTTACAATCCTCATAATGTCACAACGATCAGCTAACTTGAAAACAAGATGAAGGAAAAGGCTTTTATTGAAGGATTTTGAAATTAGCTTTTTGTGTTTCTGCATCTTGTTTGAACCCTTTTGTAGTCACAGTTCTCCTCTTTTCGGTTGCTCCTCTCTTATCTATTTTTTTTCTGGCTGGACTGAATTAACCCCTCAGGTCTGCTCTCTGCTCTGAGAAACTAGGACAGTGTCTTTGTGAGCAAACAGCCTGACTGAAAGCATTTAGGAGCGTGCATGTCCACACAACATCTCAGTTTCAAAGTCACCAAAAGGTCAATTAAAGCTCTTTTACTTCTTCTGAATGAAAACAGGAGCCTTGAACCGTTAATATTGAGGCCCTGTTTACTCCTTGTATTCAGAAGCATTTTGTCAGTTCACTTACAGGTAAACTGCACTAGAAAAAGGTGCTATGGGGTATAAATTGTTTTGAGTATGTCAATTTTTTGACCATTTTTGGAGACAGTCGACAAACATTAGATTCGTTTTAGTAGTGTAAAGTTTATTGCACACTGAATCCAAAATTTTGGTCTGTAATTTTTGCATGTTAAACAATAAATTTTACCTCACGTTGTGTCAATCATAATGACACACTACCTTTTAAAACGGGCAAAAAACGTTTGTCCGTTTAAAAAAAAGTTTAAATTGGGTTCAATATTTCACATTAGTTGCATCCAAAAAGGCATTTTGAGAGGTGTTTTGACAATTCAGGGCTACTGTACAAGCGAAAGGCAAAATCTAAAATGGTGCCGGAGAAACTAATACAATATAATACAAATGGTCTGTGGTTTAGGGTATGCTAGTTTGTTGGCACGGTTTGGTATCACTAGCAAAGTATCAAACTGAGCCATGGACATCCTGAAGTAAACTTTGAATGGGTTGGGTTAATTGCACAGCACTTTGATATGGAAGTGGTACCCTCTCTGCAATCTAAGGATGGGATGGACCCAATATTTCCTCTTTCTTTTTTCTTTTGTTAAGCAGGGAAAAGACATCAAAATCACGTTAACCACTTAAACACTCCATTTTGTATTGTTTTGTAAATTATTCTGCGATGGATTAAACAATAAGCATCAGACTCGGTGTGCAAGGTGTACGGTATATGTATATGTGGTGGGGAGAGCGTGGCCGAACACGCAGGAAAAATAAAAAATTCTAATTCTCTCTCTCTCTCTCTCTCTCTCTCTCTCTCTCTCTCTCTCTATATATATATATACAGTCATTTTATGGACAGAATTAATCTATATAATTTAGTTTTAAGATCCCATGTTAGATATTCTCTGCAACTGTAATACTCGCTAAATATTGTGCTGTCATAAGCTACAATAGTATCTAAGTCCCTAAATCCATCATGAAGTCTATTTTAGACAATCCAAAATGACCTTGAAATCAGTCACACAGTGATAATACTTGATAATATGAAATTCTGTAACTGCTACACTGTAGTCCAGGAGTTTAGAGAGCTGAGGTGTTAAAATGGACAGATGTGAGGTGTGTTGTCTGAGTAATGGCCACAGAGACCTGAGACCTTGTCTTTGTTCAGTCAGAATAGATGACAACAATTACCTGCTGAACTGAATGACAGCCCTCTGGCACTAATGCTAATTTATGTCAATAGATAGAGACCACCAAGGCCACCAATGACTTTACTTAAAGGACAAATCCTTCACACTGTTCAGGGAAGAGTAAGACTCTCCTTGTGTGACCCCCAGCACATTACTTCACCACATAATTTAGAACAATGAGATATATTGAGATGATCAGTAGCATTAAGCATAAACACATACCATTTCCTGTACAGTATGCTACCTGTTATCTTAGCTAAGCTCTTAAGCAGCTTGCTCTGTTATTTTGTATTTATTTTGTATGTTTTTTTGTTTTGTTTTTTGCCATTCTAATCCCCAGCATCTTTTACTAATTTCATCAGCTCATTTAGGTTGTGAGAATAAAGAAATTACTGTGTGAATAATATTCTGGTTGTAATGAAATAATTTGGCACATTTATACGAAAAAAAAAACACATCCAAAATGACCTTAACTCATATTGTAAATGTGTATATATTAGGGATGCTCCGATCGATAGGCCGAAGATTGGTATAGGCTAATAATCACATTACATGACTCGATTGGTTCTCACCAATCTGGCCGATCTCATGAACCGATCACAGGTGTTTGTTTATGAGTTTACAAGCAGAGGAAGATGCACAAGCCTTCCATATAGTATACATAGCCTGAGCTAAATTAAAATGAATGAATGAATGAATTGTTTTTTGTAAAGTTGCTTCTGGCCATAACATGTTCACATCTAAATGGTTATAAGAGATGTTTAAGGTATTATATGCAGCGTCTTTAATTTATTCTCTTAGGTAAGGCAAGATCTTCCCTTAAGGTTCATACTTAGATGGAAAATGTGCTTAATGCATTATAAAGCTTGAAGCATTAGAATCGGTACTCAGTATCGGCCAATCACCATGACAAGGAATCGGTACTCAGTATAGGCTGCAAAAATCCACATCGAAGCATCCTTAGTATATATGTGTATATGTAGCTATTTTTGAGTTTTTAATTATTAGAGAATAATGAATATTTTAGAGAATAATTATTAGTGAATAGTTTTTATGTAATTTACTCATTAGAATTATTACCAATTTTTAATTATTAATTATTTTTAAAAATCACAGTATCGTATTGTATGGAGGAAAATAATGTGGTATGATGTTGCTTACAAAACATGGTTCACGTTTAAATATTATGTTTTTGACAGTTTTTGACAAAATGGAAACTATAATCATTCTCTTTTATCCCATTTGGTGATGCCAGTGGCGTTTGGCCTTTCAGTTTAAGTGACTAAATGGGTTAGTTGCGTTTTCTTTTGGCACAATATATTCATTTTGGCACAGTGTTATTTTTGGCACAGCTGTGCAGTTTTTTCACAATTTATTTTACATTCACCCAGCTGGAATTGCCTTGTAGTTGGACACACTGTAATCCATAATTGCAATGTGCCATGGATCAAACAGTCTCTCTTCTGGATGCGCTGCTCTTTCTTCCTTCCATCTCCAGCCATCTAAGGGCTTTTTTTTTCTTTGCCATTGTTGCCTTTTTCTTTGCTCACTGTGGATTTTTCAGACACCAATATATGTGAACGTGCAACGAAGTATATGAAAAAATAAATTAATTGGTAAAAACTTTAGTGGAGCTATTTCTGTACCTAAATTGTTGTTCTATCCAAGTATACATAGGACTGCCAATATATGAAATATTTATTTTTCACATTAATAATAATTAAATAATAAAATTTAGAAAATTGATAAATTCTCACAAAACTGTATTTGCTGCTATTTTTTGTCAAGGTAAATTTAGGTCCAAAAGGTAACTTACAGGTTATAGATACACCAGAGACAACTATTAATCAAATGAAGTAAGGCGTCTATATAATTTGTAAATTTATGTACCCCAAACAGCATTAAAAGTGAACAGCTTGCATAAAAAAGCAATAGAAACACTAAGATGTGCAATTGAGTCTGGTATTTAGTTTTATTATTATTTATTATCGGATAAGATATGTACAAAATCTACAATGGAAACATAAAAATCTTGTGATGTTGCCTCAAAGGAGGATGAGATTGGATAATTGGACTTACCAGCACACTGAAATATGTTAGTGAATGTCCATCATTAAACTGATTTTGCAGAGTTTCTCCCCAGAACTGTTTCACATGATTGTGTTACCAAAACATACCAAAAACATCTGCTGTGGTTTGCAGAAAGTAAATTTTATAATTCAAATACCACACTTGGTGGTTCATTTCGCTCTGGTGATCGTGATAAAGCAAGGACTAAGCTAAAGGAAAGTTTCTGAGTGAGTATATCACACTTTACCAGTAAGTGATGCGTTTTATTCTTTTGAACACATTGGATGGAAACGTTATTTTATGATTCTTTATTTGCAAATGTTTTTTTTATGTAACATTCTAATTTTATTTCATTTTATTGAATTATTCTAATTTAAATTCACTAGTTTAGATGGAAATACTTGCAAAGATGGAAAAACTTGCCTCAAATGTTGCCTGTGCTTTCATACTGATGATGAGCATTTTCATAGTTTCTATTGACAGAATTATTTCATTTTTGGCAGGTTTGATTCCCACCTTAGGAACAGGGACTAATTCAACTGAGTGACATAAGTGTATTCTGACTGGACAAATACATGCCATAAAAAACATTATTTTAAAATGACAAGACATAATCTTTCAGAAAGCTAATTTTAGTGCCATTTACCTGTTGTTTTTAACTGTGTTTTTTTTTCTCAGCTTCAATAATAAAGTGCTACAAGTTATCATATGGGATTGAATTATCATTTTTGCTGTTAAAAGTCTGTTTCTTCTCATTATTTCAAATCACAAATAATATACTGTATTTCAATTACAGCATCCACCTTTTTTCTTTTTTTTTCTTTTTGCAGTGCGTGATCTTACAGTTGGCACAGCACTACATAGTTCCTAGTGATTGACCAAATGCAATTAGGAAATTGACTCAGGAGAACAGTAGTTATTTATTTATATTTTATTGAATGGGGCCTGGTGGCTACTAGTTCCTATGACTGAGTTCCTGTAACTATTCAGTGTGAAAAAACTTTACAGTTTAACAAAAAAACTGAATAAGGGCAGAGGACAACCTAACAGGAATGTCACCTGACACATTTTAAATCTCAAAACTATTTACCATGAGCAGATCATGAGTCAAAATAAAATAACATAAAGATTGAGAGAAGTATAGTTATTACAAACATGATTTTTTCTTAAGAAAATGTGAATAAACCTGTTATAAAAATAGCATAAAAATACCATAATACTGGATGCTTGCAGTTACTTTAGGAACTATTTTAGTTATTTTAGTTTATTTTTTTATTTGTTTATCTGAAAAACAATGATAAAGTCAGCTTTTCTTCTTTAATAATGTGTGTTCTGTGTCAGAATGACAATGTTCTGGTCTGTGTAACTGTCCACTGCCAGTTTACCTAATTATGTTTGAGAACAGTGTATTTCATTTGTCTTGAAGGCTTTCTCAATGTATGCAATGCAGGCTAAAATGTGAGGACCATAGCAGTCTCTAAAATGAGATGCAGATTCAGAGTCACACATGTGGGCTTTAAGTTGCAAGCAATATTGATATTAAACGTAAACATTAGCTGATCAGCTTACAGTGTAAGACCTGATCCTCCGGAATGCTTGCTCCTGTTTTTGTTGGCTACCTGGCAACTTGTGTGTGTCGAATTAGATGCGTGAATATGAAAAACAGTGAATAAACCCTTGGAACTGTTAAGTTGACTTAAATTAATTTTTATAATTATGCACATAGTTTATTTAATTTAGATTTTAGTTCAATTATAAGGCAATCTGTTTACTCACTTTTTAAAAGTCAGTGAATCACTTCATACAGTGTATATGTTAGGATTTGTTACTATTTTTGCCTACTAAATAAAGCTATGGTTTCAACTGTTTCATATGCTCTAATGTTTGATAAATTTAAACAATGGTTCAATCATTTACTCAACATAAACATGGCAGTATCCTGATGTGCATGTAGGGGCAGTGTTTTCTACACACATCCACAACTCCACAATACAAGGACCTACCCAAAACACTTATGTCACCATCAATCTCTGTAATGCAGTGCTACTTGCTCCCCAGGAATATGATTTTGTCCCATATTTGTCAAGGCGTCCCAGTTGAATGATGGCCATTCAGCCAGACTTCATCACAAGAATAGCAAATCAGACACGATTGTACACCATAGTTCACTGTACCATCATAGCACTGCTTATACAAATGCATTATTTAATGCCTTATATTTTGCATTTTGCATAGAGTATTGCAACATGTACTGTTTACTTTGTTCCAGCGGTTTGTGGAAGTAGTTTTGTTTCTCAAATGAAATATTATCAGATACGTAACTGTTTTTGTCTACATGATGAAAGTAACTAAGACCTAGAACTGACTCTGATTTGCTGGGTTTCTGGTAGTCATGGTGCAGGGTAAAACTGGCATTAAGCTAATGCAATAAATGGCTCAATTGTGTGTGAAGCACCACCAGTAGACACACAACAAAAGATGGCCAACTGAGAGAATGTCTGGAGCTGTTTTTTGGCTTGGTTCTCAGCTGCTGAGCATGTTGGCTGGCTTCTGATACAAGCAGTTCACAGTGATTTGTACTGTGTGTGTGTGTGTGTGTGTGTGTGTGTGTGTGTGTGTGTGTGTGTGTGTGTGTGTGTGTGTGTGTGTGTGTGTGCGTGTGCGTGTGTTTAAATTTGTCAGGTAATGTTAATGCCATGTGCCTGTGTGCATACATATTATATTTTGTTGTTGTTTATGATAATTTTTAGATATTTTTTCTTCCTGTGTTGACAAAGCTGAAATGTCAGCATTATTATGTTATTATGTTAGGTTTTAGTGTCAAATAATTCTTTCAGGAATATTTTTTTTGATACTGATTCATATGCAGATGCTGCTCAAGACATATTTCTTGTTATCAATGATGAAAACAGTTGATCAGTTTCTCTTAATTTCTGCTGTTTTTTTATTTATTTGTTTATTTACTTATTTATTTATTTTTACACCTTGTGAATTCATGGATTTTTACTGTTGATTTATGGTCACAAATTGCATTATTGGACATTGATTTGTGCTTTATCACCTTTGGATGTTGAAAGTGATTTTAATTGACAACATTAGTTTGAAATTGAATATTATCTGGCATGTAAATGAATGAAACAACTATAATGTGTGATATGTGTGTAATGCATATATAATTATTATGATACATATAATATGTTATACATAATTATGTATTATTTCCCAGTGATGGGTTGCAGCTGGAAGGACATCCAACACGTAAAACATATGCTGGATAAGTTGGCGGTTCATTCCGCTGTGGCAACCCCAGATTAATAAAGGGACTAAGCCGAAAGTAAAATAATTGAATAATTATGAATTATTGAAAATAATATATAACTAGTGATTTAGCTTGATTTAATTATATTCATTTACTATTATAAATAATTCAATTTAACTTATTTCTCACACAGAAATAGATTTTTCAAACTACTAAAAATATCAGTAGACAATACACTTTGTTAAACTCTTCAGTTTTTGTTGTCACAGCAGAGAGGCTGTGGGCTACTGTTAATTAACACATATATTTTTACAGTGCATATTAAAAAAAATCTAGCCAATTAAGCTGTTAATTGCAATAATTATTTTGACAGTTTGACTCTCAAATGTTATAACTGCTTGGTTTTGGAACTGTATTATGCCCAACTGCTCGAAAAGAGAAATTACTTATCATTAATCAAAAATGCACAAATAACCTCCTTAAACACATGCTTTAAAAACATTCATACTTAACTCTTGTTCATCTCTCTGTCTGTCACACACACAGTTTAAATTAAGGCTGTATCAGCCATGCAGATAATTATTTTGCAGCAATAATAGCAGTCTGCTGTTTCTCAGGGAAAATCATTTGATGCCAAGATTAGACTTAAAATCATCAGATATAATGAGCTATTGGCTGTTTTCTAGACAAATAAGCTTATCAATGGACAGAGAATGACCAAGCCTAAAAATGTTTTCCTAATTTAAGCAATCAATGGCTTGCTGTTGTTGATGCTATCTTTATTAGCATTTTACTTTGTGTCAGTTTGTGCATGCAGCTCATCTCAATGCATTTTATTTCTGACTGGAATATTTCAAATAGTTCATCCAAAAAATTGTCATCAGTTTCTCACTTTCCAGTTGTTCCAAACCAGTATGAGTATCATTCTGTTAAACCCATTGGCTTCCATAATAGTTCTTTATTTTTGCATGCTATGGATGTCAGTGGAAACTGGTTTCAAACATTCTTCAAAATGTTTTGGTTTGTTTTTAACAAAATATAGAAATTTATAAAAATTTTAAAACAACTTGAGGGTAGATAATGAGATTTTTGGGTGAACAATCTTTTAAGTATTAAACTTAAAAGATTGTGCGGTTTCACCTCTACAAAGTAGTGAATTTTGTAAATGATGCCAGCTGTGGTTACTCTTGAAATGTGTATGCATGTGTGTGTGTGTGTGTGTGTGTGTACGAGGTTGTGCAACCTTCTCAACCTTCCCTGGCACTCAAACCCACAGTAACATGCCAGTGAAACTGCTGGCTTTGTTCAGTAGAGGAACTCTCAAAGCCAGAGCTCTGCCAGATTCAGCATTTACATATTCACAGAAGTCAAACGGCGGCCATGTTTTCATTGCATTAAGCTGCCAGGTTTACAGAGGGTCTAATGACTGTGTAAGATATGCTCTAGTTATGGCGTTCTGGCAGTGATTCGCCATTTGCTTCCATCTCATTGTCAAATGGGTTTTGTTGACTTTTTGCAGACGAAGATTTCTCTTTACTATTAATAGATAAACTTTTAAATAGATATTATTAACTAAATTACTTTTTTGGTTGGTGGAATTTGTTGAAAGCTGCAGAATTTGCTAATGTTTACTTTATATTGATCATTCTTTGTAGAAAATATACATTTTGGTGCATAGATAACGCAACTTGATCAGCCAGTTATTGATGGTTGATGAAGGTCTGTTGTTTAGTTTTTATTGTTGCTGTTGCTAGGGTGTTGCTTGCTTACCCCACATATACTGTTGAGCTTATTGAATTGAATAGAATTTTTTTTTTGACAGATTTTAGACAAATTGTACAAAAATCTAAGTATCCCATACATTTTGAAATAAAATTCAAATAAACAAATATTAAAATCCCAACTCCTAGTACTACAGTATATAAATTATGGCAGCTGTTTAGATATTTGACTACAAAGATCAACTACAGCCTTAGGGCTCATTTACATAAAAAATAAATGCACAAAAATGCACAATGCAACACTCAGGACTGGTTTGTGGTACAGTATAAACCACAAGGGTATTGACAGTGATGAGCAGCACTGTGTGTGAAAGTTGAAGTTAATTCTTTTAACTTTACACAGCATCTAAAAATGCAGCACTTATGTTGCATGTAACGATCAAACATGTCTGTCAAGTGGTTACATGAAAAACAAAGTAGTGCATTAGAATGGAAAAATGCACTACAAATACAATGAAAACAGTAATAACGTTAAATATTATGATTTTATATAAACATTATATTATTATAAATAGATATTTATTTTAAATTCAGTGTCACATGATCCTTATGTAATAATTATGCTATTCTTATTGCAATATATATCACAGAATAACAAAATGTGCAATGCTAGATTTCGTGCAGCCTTACTTAATACCATAATAGTTTAAATGCATAGAATAAAAAAAATCAAAATAACTGCATAATTTCCTAAATCTGATATTATTTATTTATTTATTAAATTTTTTGATTTTTTTTTTTGTTGAAAAATAACCAAACTTTTATTTTGATGTGTTGCTTTGAAGAGGATGCAATTTTCAGTCTATACATAAAACAAATTTTAAATTAAAATTAATCATTTTGTTATGAGACATTTTATATTCGTTCTTGCTTAAAAAAATTGTACATCAGATTTATTTAAAAATGAATGGAACATCTCTCCTCAGCAAGCCACAGAATTTGATGAAATTCGTTCTTGTTTGTTGTACCAATGTTGTGCCTTTTTATAGTTGTATTTTGTAGCAATATAATAATTTCATTTTATTTTATCAACAGTAACAGTGATGACTTATTTTTAGACAGCAATAAAAAGCTTGTGTTTGTTTTGTGTGCTGTTGTGCGGTGCTTCAGAGAGCGATGACTAATGGTTTGGAGAAAGATGTTTTAGAGCGTTAAAAGTGAGTGAGGAAATGACAGTTTAAACGAGTGGGAGATTTTGTCTGTCGAAAGGCCAACAGCCGGAAGTACAGTTTTGGACCAAGTGGACAATTTCTCTCACTTGTTTGAAAGTGATGTTCAGTACATGATGTGGAATAGAGTGGTTTCTTGCCAGGAATTTATGTGAAATAGAGGAAGGAAGTGAGAATGGAGAAAAAAAAAGAGATTTCTGTTGTATTTATATGTGTGTTAAAGAGATAAACATTTTTAATTACTCACACCAATGCCATGTCAAATCCTTAGAGTTTTGCTCACCTGTAGATCTACTCGCAGAGTTGCCAGGTCCAAGAAAATTTGCTACAAATAATCCATGTTATTAGTGAGTAATTAAATAAGAACTACATTTTTTGTTGTGTTTTATTTTTATTCATCATGAAATTAACATTTACAGTAGCTTGGAAAAGCACTGGAAGGATTGAACCGATTAAGGATTTAATTGACATATAAATATTAACCACCACTTGTACATTAATCAAATATGGAAAACGAAGCTCAAACAAACTTGCTTGACAGACAAGGATAATACATCAAGCATATATTTACTACATTTGATGTCCATTTATTCATGATTATACATGAGTAAATGGCCATAAATTAAATCTAGACTAATACTACAGCTTTTAATAGTGTTGTATATTTCCCTCACTGTGTAAAGGAATAATTCAACACATTTTCAAATCTCTTTTAAGTGATTTTTTGACAGACAGGCCCTATTGATCCTCTCTGCTGATGCTATATTGCGGTCTTTTAAATTTTCAGAGACTCGATCTGACAAGGCTTAGTGAGACGTCTAGCCTCTGAGAGACATCTATAGATGAGGGAAAATGACTTCTAAGTCTTCACATTCTGGCATGTATAATGGATAAGTAATGAAATATGAGAAATGATTGCACAGAAAATGACCACCGTTTCATATATGCCTGAAATTTCAAGAATGTATTTATTTTTTTATCATTCCATTTTAAAAGGTTACTTCTGAACTTTCAGGAATTCATATTTTCCCAACTCAGGTTCAAAATACCATGGCCATAACTGGCATATTGCCCCTTAATATTCTGATTCATGGTCAATACTTTTCTTTTCTTTTTCTTTTCAATGACTGATTCTCAGCATTCAATCCTTAAAGGGATAGTTTACCCTAAAATTAAAATGTACTATTTTGAAGAATGCAAAAGACAGAAAATTTGTTCAGCAGAGCAGGAAACCCATAAATGTTCTGGGGGAAATTGAGGATTGATAATGTGACAGAGTTATCCATTTTAAACAGCCATACAAAGCATTAATCTATATTTATCACCAAACCTATTTTCATTACATTTCATAGCTGCCCTTCAGAAAAATATACTACCTTAAAAGTGTATTAATCATATTTCATCAATGAAATCAACAAACTACAATTATATTTCAAGTATACACACTGTCCTTGAAAAATGAATGGTGAAACTGAATGATGAGTTTGAAAGGTTAAAGTAGTACAACCATAGCCAGTGACAACATATCATCTGATCATTTTTAAAAATACATTCTGTGATTATCTCAGCATAATAAAAACTAATGTTTCACAAAAAAGAATACAATGAATAAATTCATTATTAATTGAAATTAATAATAATAATAATAATAATAATAATAACAGTAATAATGTTATGTTATGATAAAGTTTGCATTATTTTTAAGTGTTTTTAGAAAAAAAAAATCTACATAAATTTAGTTACTAATGATATTGTTTATATTTTAGTAACTAATGATATACTAATGTTGATAGCTGGATTTCCATCACCCTGTGTTAATACGCATTTTGAAGTATTGCATGAGAAATGAGTGTTGAAAATGCCAAAATTAGAATAAAAGTCCTATAACTCACAAAACTCGCTTGAGGTGATTTTGGACTTTTGGTGCGAATAAGTCATTCATTCATTAATTTTTCTTTGGCTTAGTCCCTTTATTAATCAGAGGTCGCCACAGTGGAATGAACCACCAACTTATCCAGCATACTGTATGTTTTACACAGCGAACGCCCTTCCAGTCGCAACCCAGCACCTATATACTCAAAACCTAAACACCCATACACTCTCGCAGTCACACACATGCACTATGGCCAATTAAGTTTATTAAATTCAACTATAGTGCATGTCTTTGGAAACCGGGAGCAATCTGGTGGATATCCACGCGAACACAGGGAAAACATGCAAACTTCACACAGAAATGCCAACTGACCCAGCTGGGGCTCGAACCAGCAACCTTCTTGCTGTGAGACAACAGTGCTAACCACTGAACCACCGTGATGCCTGTAAATAAGTGTTAATGCCAATAAGAGGAAATGGAAATGTATTTGGCAAATAAATTCTGATGTAGCAAACATTACACTCATGAGACCAATCGGCTGTCCTCATTATGCTTGCCTCGTTTACTGTTGGTTCCTCACTACCCTGCCAGCATTTTGAAAATGTGCCACTTTCATTGACAACAAAAATGCTTTGGTAAACACACACCCTAGCAGTTTAACAGAAACTCACTTAATTTGCATTTGGGATTTTTCTTTTTTTTTGCTTTATGTTAGAATGGTGACCCCTAATAAAGAAGGATATAAGCCAAAAGAAAGTGAGTGAGTGAGTGAGTATTCATGTTTTATTTAAAAGTTTCTTTAGGATTACAAATTAAACAGACTTAAAGGTGCACTAAGTGATCTGCCAGAATGCTAGCATTAGCATAATAGCTTAGAAATTTTACATTCCTCCCATGCCATCCAAAGCCACGCCTCCTTAAATCATGAACGCGTGAACGCGCATTGATTAGATATAACACTAGATCATGTCATTCACCAGTTAGAAAACACTATGGAGACACGCACTTTATCAAGTTTAATTAAAAAAAAAGCGGGTGCAGGAATTATATTTTCAGGCTGTCACTGTTCAAAAATGAACGAATGTGTGAATATAAATCAAACTTCACCTCAGTAAAGCTGGTTAGGTGAAAGAGCACATTTACTTGTGTTTTGATTTTTAACCTAAATAAAAATTAGATCAGAGAAAAAGGAGTGCTAAAAACAGAAATATCCTGTCATCTTTTTACATTACACTTACGTTTACGTTACCAAGACAACGAGTGACTTTTAATTTTCAATTGTGCCCGCTGATCCTCTTACATCACTTGTTTTCATCTCCTTTTACATTTGAATAGCTAAACGAATGCTTAGATCTATTTAACTGACTACAGTATATTATCAATGCTGTAAAAGGTACTCCCTGAACTTGAAAATAGCCAATCTTTTGCTGGACGTTTTCAGTAGCTGAACAACACTTCTGTGCATATAAACCCATTCATAAACAAGAACACAATCTACATAAGCTTTAAAACCTGTCTAAAAGAAATACTTCAGCCGTGGTGTCACCCTTCAGATTGTTGTTTTGAACTACAGTACATAACGTCATTGCCCTCCAGTGTGCAAAAATAATTCCGATATTGATTGAGGGTATAGAAAAGTTTTGATTCTGCATTTTTTGCAGAAGCTCTTTCAGAAACAATTTTTATTTTCATGGATAGAAAGCCACGTTGGTCTTTCAGAAAAAAGTTCAGGTTGATGCAGAGTTTGCCTGATGTCTCTCTGTCAGAGGTAAATCCGTGTTTCACGTGTACGTGCGAGTAACATATCTGTCTGCTTAAAGAGGCTGCGCAGAAATTCAAATTTAAATTTGTTGACAAACAAGTTTGTAATACCTGTCCTAACTGAGTTATTTGTCGGTCTGACAATATTTAATTGGATGAAATTTTTTTTGTTTTATGTCTTACTTAGAATATAAAAATAAATATACAAATACATTTGAATCATTTACTTTAATCATTACTAGTGGAATGTGAAGAGACTTTCAACCAGCACAACAAAAAATGCTTCTGAAGACAATCACCTACAGCACTTTTAAATCTAAATTTAATTACATCGTTAACGAGGGACACAAATGGCACTGTATACAAACATGACCCATGAGGCCTGATATACTGAGTTGTTTCTGATCGTTTAATCTTATATAAATATCTCACCAGGCCAGCTGGTTGAAGATTATTAAATTAGCATGCAAGGTCCTGCTATGGCCTCGTACATGCAGATCAGTATTTATGATGTCATTTATTTAACTCCACCACTTTATTTATTTATTTATTTATTTATTTTTGAATAGTTGAATCCCCTTTTAAACGTCCATAGAGGACATCTGTTGTGGTTTGTACAGTGAACAATGATTATTATTCGCCATAATGAGTTTATAGGCAGCATCTGTTTTTGATTGAATTTATCATAAAGTGAAATTTATGAAAAGTTTAAGGAGACTAAAGGACGCAGTGTCTCTTTGTGTGTGTGTGTGTGTGTGTGTGTGTGTGCGTGCGTGCGTGCGTGCGTGCGTGCGTGCGTGGTGTATTCGATCTTGGAAGATGCATTTTTCTTGTTCATTTTTTTCAGTAGAACATTAAAATCAATAACTGAATTTTATGAATCATCAAGGACAATCATTTCAGCAAAAAAATAAATAAATTATATATCATTATTATTATTATATATCATTAACATTCCACTAAGGAAATTAAAAACTATCTGGAAACATGTTGGCTTGCCAAAGTGTTTTGAGTGAATAAGCAAAAGGATAGCCTTGTGGTTTGGTTGTCTTTGCCTTCTTTTATCTCTTTTCCATTTTTCATGCTCTTTTTGGTGATCCGTTTAAATATGTGGTGCCGAAGAGATCTGAAAAAAATTAAATTATTTACTGTGGGCCTCCCTTGAGGTTAAAGCACATTTTATTGCTCAGAAGTTGTGCTTTCATAGATCACAAGACATAATGGAGCTTCTAGCTATTTTTCTCTGACGTGTCTCCTAAACTTGCCTTTTGGAAGCATTAAAATATACACAAATGACACAGCTGTTTTACGGTTAAAGCTGAGAGATATAAACTGTGCTTTCAAAAAAAAAAGTACTCACATATTAAAGTTCTGAAAAAGTTTGTCGTTTACTGTCATTATAACCTCTATTTTTTGAGTTCCCTAAAATAAAGGAAGAATATGGAAGTAAACATTGGCAACTATAGTATTTGTCTTTGCTACTATGGATGCAAACGATTAATGGTTTTTAACATTCTTCAAAATATCTTACTCATAAGTGTTCAGTTTCAATCACTTAAGGGTTAGTAAATGGTAAGTAAACATTTATTTTTGGATGAACATTCCCAATTGAATTCATTCTTATTTCAGTATTTAGTTTTTTTTCTTCAGAATTGCTAGATGATACAGTACAAGAGTATAATTTTTTAAGCAAGTATATATTTGATCTCCATGTAATCTGAGGACTGATGTCATTATTATTATTTTTTTATGTGTCCTCATATTTCAACTCAGCGTTGAGAGTGTGCCTCCAGTAGGAGGTGTTACTGAGTCACAGTTGAGCAGAGAGGAAAATTGTTTCATCTGTGTAAAAAGACTCTGTTGATGTGAGGAAATGAAAAAAAGAGAGGGAAAGAGGCTGTGAGTGAATGAACGAGCATGGCCAGAGTTTTAATGAGAGAGAAGGGAGGGAAGGATGAAGACAAAATCAAGCGATTCAATCCAGAATGTGAAAGTAAGCCAAAATGGAGGGATGTCAAGCTACATAAATAGAGGGAGAAATAGAATGGAAGAAACATAGAGGAAGATGAAAAATATATGGGGAAGCCAGTAGATGCCACTTTATGAATCTTTCATCTCTGTTATTGAACTGTACACAGATAAATCATCTGTAGTGCTACAGTATCCAGACACTATATCTCCTCATCTTTTTGCCTTCGAAAAATCAACACAAACAATAACAACCTGGAGAATAAGTGTCAAAGTTATTTTCAGCCCCATATATCACCTCATGCTTTACATTTTTGTTACCTTTTTTGTTGTTTATTTTGAAATGTACGTTTTCAGTAAAACATTTATATAAAAAAGTCATAAATTAAAATAAAGATGAGTGATTTTATGCAAATGAAAAAAGTCTTAAAACATAAAATTGTGTTTTTTTTAGCAAATGCAAATACAATCTTTTAAAGAAATTAAAGAGATAGTTCACACAAAATTATTTTACTCACCCTTAACTTGTTCAAAACAAGTTTGAGTTTTTTTTTTGTTCTGTTGAACACAAACTAAGATATTTTGAAGAATGTTGGAAACTGGTAACCACTGACATCTATAGTAGGAAAAACAAATACTATGTAAGTTGATGGCTACCAGTTTCCAACATTCATTTATTCATTCATTTTCCTTCGGCTTAGTCCCTTATTTATCAGGGGTTGCCACAACAGAATGAACTACCAAGTATTCCAGCATATGTTTTACGCAGCGAATGCCCTTCCGGCCAGCTTCCAACAGTCTTTAGTATATATTAAAATGTTTTAGAACAAGTCAATGGTAAATTATGTCAATTTTCATTTTGGGGTGAACTATTCTTTTAAGACTACAAATTATAATACTAAACAGCAGAGGAATAAGTACTTAAGACAGAACAGGACAATACTGAACTGAACTGAACAAAACATTTAAAAATGAAAGCACTAAAACAAATTACAAAACACAACACAAACTAAACACAAAGCAAACCAACATAAAAACACATAAACATAAAACCCAGACAAAACAAAAAAGTAAACATATAACAAAAAGAACAACATAAAATAAAACAAAACAAAACATAAACACAAAAAATACAAAGTGAATATAAGACAACACAAAATGCAAAACAACAAACTGAACTGAACAAAACAGGATAAAACAGAACTAAACTGAACAAACATAAAAATGAACCGAAAACTAAATACAAAACTCAAAACAAATAAAATAAAAAACAACATAAAAACACATAAACATAAAACAAAACCCATAGACAAAACTAGACTGCAGCTCTGCACAAGACGTTTGGCCATTAGTGAAGTTTTTTCCTCGCCGCTGTCGCCACTGGCTTGCATGGTTCGGGATCTGTAGAGCTGTGCATTGATAGAATTGCTCTTCAGTGTTTGGACTCTCAGTAGTGATTATTAAACCACACTAAACTGAGCTAAACTGAACTGAACTGATCTGAAACTCTGAAAATCGAACTGACACTGTTTCAATTTACTATAATCTTGAATGTAAAGCTGCTTTGACACAATCTACATTGTATAAGCACTATACAAATAAAGGTGAATTGAATTGAAAACAAAAAAATAAAAATATAACGAAAAGGACAACATAAAATAAAACAAAATATAAACAAAAAATACCAAACGAATATAAGACAACACAAAATAGAAAACAACCCCAAAGAGAATAAAAAAACTGTTTACAATAGATAAAAGAGTCAGGTTCAAGCAAGAATGGGCAGAAAAATCATTAAACATGAGAGGAAAAAAGAGACGTGTAAACTGACTCATGCTGTCAGAGAATAGCCCTACTAAAAACAGCAGTCAGTCCCTTCAGGAGTCTACAGTGCACTCCAAGAGAGCAAGGACATTCGATTGCCGAAACAAGAATGCAATAAAGCCTGATAATTTTTTTTTCTTTCATTTGACATGTTCGTATATTCAGCTAGATATCAGTAATGATTTCAGCTACTCATGGAGTAAGAATCATTCTTCCCTAATTTCATTTCTCAGGTCTCAACTGTGCACTATCAATAGCATTACTTGCATGAAACCAAGTCTTGAAATGCAAATTTTAGAAATAAATACTTATTTATTCAAAGGCAAAGCAATATTGAAGAAAAATATTGTAGAAAAACACAACATGATGGATTGCAATTTCAATTGTATTTAATTATTCATTCGGTGGCCTTTAAGATAGTTGCTTATCTGGCTGTACAATATCCAGACTTTTGACTATCAACATCTAATTTTGTTGAAGAACCATTTATTTGAACACGAAAAGGCAGTCTAACTGATGTATAAAGTGGGCAACCACTTTGTTTTTACATGGCGTTTAACGTCAGGTTTATCTGAAATCAGTTATAATGCATTATTAATCTGACATTGAGGGGAAGAAACAGGGTTTCTTGGCAACAGTAGGCCGATGAGAGACTATTAGGAGTCTAAAACTACCAAAGAAACAAACAGAAAGTAAAAATGTTGAATCCCAAAGCCAAAAAGTAAAGTGTGTGCATATGAAACAGCATATTATGTTTAACCTTTATGTTGGCTTTGGCAAGAAACCCCCAGAGACGATGGCCTTTTTTCAAGTGTGTCCTTTCTTACAAATAGCACACTTGAAAGAAGGTCACAAAGGTTTCTCTAACCCTTAATGCGATAAATCGTAAAGTAAATCTCCCAGATTTTGACTTAAAGGTTAGGAACAGCTCTAATTTGTCAGGTTGATGCTTGTAGACTACATTAGACCAAGTCTAATATGACATGACCAGAGTTGCTTAATACAAGATGCATGCTGTCAACCGAGCATGAATTTGATAAGGCAGTCGGGATTGTCCATCATTGATTTCAGCCTTGCAGCATCTCTCTTGAGGATTTCTTGTGTGTGGTAATCAAACAAAGGCATCATCTGAAGAGAGGCTAATCTATTGTGACTGTTTCCATCTAATGAGGTGAAATTAACTGCCCCTTCAATCCCACATGGGTCATGACTCTATCAGCACTGTGTGAATTACAGAAATTTAAACTGATCGAGTCACTGCAACGAGCAGCGGCTGGATAGTTAAAGGTGAAGTGTGACATTTTTTCAATGTTAAAATGATTTCTTCTATTCTGGCTTAATGTACTGAGAAGACTATTTGTGGGTTTTATAAATGGTGGGATTTAGTGGCATTGTAAAAGTGTCCTGTTTGTGTGTTATTCACTGTTTATGTGACTGTAATGTTAAACAGGTTAAACAGCCATTTACTTTCATATATTTTGTGAGCAGTTGATGAATTTACGTGTTGTATCAGCAACTCTGATCTCTCCACTGCTGCACAGACTAACATGGCAGCAGCCATCATAGATCAACTAAAATGAATTATGTTTATTGTTATGTTTTGTGAATTGGAATATCAAATATTTTACAATATCAACAACTTGAGCCGAGGATATTGGTCAAGAGGATCAAGCAGAAACTTTGCACACACATATATAAAAAGACATATCAGAGTGGTAATGTTATTGTTGTTTTGTGCCGTTGTAGGTTTACAGAATACTGAGGTTTCGTGGTGTTTTCAAAAGCATCCTGACCAGCTTAAACATTTGCTCAACCAATGGCAGATTATCTGTTTCTTCGACCAATGGTAGGATAGGGGAAATGTTTGGGAAACCTGTTTGAGAATAGTCAGTCTGCTAATAATTTCATATATTATCAGCATTTATAAACACACTTGAACTTCAATGATAAACTCCATACTAATGTTTGAATTTGGAGTATACTAAATGAGTGGCCCAATACACAAGGTTCATCTGCATAAAATATGCCCAGACGTCTCCATAAAAGGGCTTTCCACAGATCTCTTCATCTAAGCCTTTCGTCAAACATGAGCCGCACTCAACATGAGCATTCTAACCAGATCCTTGAGCAATACCAAGTAATTTTCAATCCCAGTTCAAACACAATGAACATCTTTTAGAAAATGTAGATTACAGACCTCGTATGTCATTAGCCAGTTGTAGTCAACTACATTGCTATAAAAAAAAACAATTATGGCATATTTCTAACTTAAATTGACAGTTTGGAATTAAAATTATGTGTATGTTCTAAGGATTTAGATGTAAATAAATTTTTACTCCTTATTTTAGCACCAGTGCAACAAAATTAAGAGCAAAAACTCTATATTAAAGAGCCCCTATTATGGGTTTTTGAAAATGACCTTCCATGTAGTGTGTAACACAGCTCTTAGTGAAGTGAAATATTCAGCTAAAGCTTATATCTGAAAGTGGACAGTTTTTAAAAGTATTGATTCATCTATAAAAGAGTCGACTCATAGTGGTTTAAATGAATCGTCTTGATAACGAGTCTTCAGCTGAGTCACCCAGCAAAATTCAAACCTGCGGCCCCGCCCACTAACACAGCAGCAAGACGCTCATGAAGATGCTGTGTTTACCTGGATATTATTGGAAGTTTAAGGGGAAAGGATTCGTTCAGAAATTTGCACTCTTACAATGGGCGATCTATCACTACACAGCTCATGCATTAGTTTCTGCCTCCATCTTGTAATGGACAGACAAGACACCAGGGGTGCGGGCAAAATAAGGACAAATTATTAGGTACACACACGTGCAGTGGTCAAGGTTCAGAATAGTTCAGCTTTTGCTGCTGTGTGGATTAAAACTGAATGTGTGTCATACTTAACAAGAGCAATATGCTAGTGTTTAACTGCACTGCTTTCGGAGCTGAGGCGTCTGAAAAACGCTGTTGAGTACCGGGTACTGTTCACTGTGGCGTTAGTAAGTTTACTGTGAAGCGTGTTTCGGGCGTCCGCTGCGATCGGATCCTATACCAATGTTGGCGACCCGGGGGCTTGATAAACCGGGCTGGGCATTTTACTGTCTCGCGCTGAACGCTGTCGACCAATCGCAACAGGCTGTCATCGGTCCAATCAGCGCAGATTAGCTTCGCGCTAAGCAGGGGTTTGGGAACAAATGAATCGCTGAAGGATTCATATGGGAGTCGCTGGGATAATTAGGTAAAAATAAATGCATATTATAAGACCATGAACGTGTTTTTTGACCTTGCTTACATATCAGTATGTTGTTGGAGACCCATAAAACCGAAATATGACCCTTTTCAATGTGTAATAGGGGCTCTTTAAGAACATCATATTTTCTTTCTTTTTTTTAATGTTCAAGGTCATTCAACCTAGCCTAATTAAAAATACATGCTTTTACAGATGACAAATCCACTAGAGACATTTTTGAAAATCTGTAATACATTATTTAGAGGACCTTTTGTTATACGTTTTAGATACATGTCCTTCTTGTACACGCCCACATCATGGCATGTCATGCAGTTTACCTAAACCAGTGAACCATGACTTAAACCAAATTCTAAATCCAACCAGTAGTTTTCAACCAGTAACTAGTAACCAGTTTTTTTTCAACAGCAAATTTAAAAGAAAAGTGCAGTGTAACCTCATACACTGTAAAAAAAAATCCATAATTTTACAGTTTATTTCCGGAAGCTGGGGTTAAATTACAGAAATCTACAGTAAAATAACAGACATAAAATTGCAAACATTCAAAAATGTAAAAAGCCTAACAGGACCCCTTCAGAATAAAATCATACACCTTTTTCTTGCTTCACTCTACATGGATTTTCAGCTGTGCTTGTTGGGATTAGAAATCATGGAAAAACACACCTGTTTGGCGCAGCTGAGCCATTTTGCAACTTTGCTTGTATTAATCCATGCAAATGGATCTTGAGAAAGTGGTGACATTTCTATTATTGCACCAATACAAGCATCATCATGACATTTTAATGTCGTACAACACGGCTCATCTGTTCAGCAAGCCACCTCTGTATCACATTAATCTGCCAGCGTGTGTTTTTGAGAGCGCGTTTCAGGAATCGTCATGCTTTCTGATTACATTGAATTATTTCTCTGATTTGGTGGAACTTGATACGTTTATGTTTGTGGTGCACGTACGAACGTGAGTAAATCAAGCTGTCGTTTGAAGCATTACAGAGGAACATCAATTAGAAGATGCTCAGCGGGCGTGAGGTTCAGCAGTTGAATTGATTTCATCTGCATATAGATGATAGTTGATTTACAGCCTCTCGTGCTGATGAGACCAAGCCGCACACACTTCAACACAACCCTCAGGTAGATCACGAGTGTTTGATGAACTGACAGCCAGTGGAGATTATCCAAATCCAAATTATCCATATCCAAATCCAGCTAATGCTTTTTTTGGCGCTGTATAAACACTATTAATGTATGTGTGCGACGGCCTGGAAGCTGACATACTGGTGGCCTTTCAGATTTAGTAACAAAAGCATGTGTGTATTGATTCTTTCAAAAAATATCCATAATGCACCATGTTTTAGATTGGGAATGAAACCATGTTGGATTTAAAAGGGCATTATAGATGTAGATTTGCAAGGTGACGTCAATGCCTTATTTTGAAGTTAAGTAAAAAATAAATTAAATGAATGAAGCTAATTAAATATAATTAAAACACATGAGCATGAACAACATGAACAAGTACAGTATAACATTTCAGTATATATTTTTTATTATAATAATATAGTCTTCTGTAATAATACAGTATATGTCTTCTGTCTTCATATTATTTCTTCAAAAATGTAATTAATATGCCGATTTGGTGATCTTTTGATGACAATTTTGAATCATCCAATAAATTTAAAGGGCACCTATGATGAAAATCAACTTTTGTTAGTTGTTTGGACAGAACTGTGTGTAGCTGTAGTGTGTCCACAGTCATATTGGAATCATTTTAAAATTTATTGACGTTAAAATAGGATTAAAATCCCAGTGATTTTGAGGCCTATCGCAATGTGACGTAGAAGTCACCGAATTGATTGACATGTGCCATGTCTCCATAATAACATGTACTGTATACACATCCTTTATCAAACACCTTCCAATTGTTACCATCAGGTCGTCGATATTGTGGGTTCCCAGATGTGTAATAATTAGGACAAATTTATCATTTTTACCTCAAGCAATTAAGTTTTTAAAATCGTTCCTCAGTAGCAGTTGATGGCCAGTAGACTGGATATTTATTTTGAGTAGAGGTACCATGTTTTTAAATGATTTATTTATATATGCCAAATGTGAAATGTTAGAAGTCTTTTTGGGTGATTGCTGCAAATGAAATTTCCCTACGGGGACAAATAAAGTTAACTATCTAACTAACTCACTCAATAACTACACATGTCCTACTCATGTTTTGCAAAACAACTAGGATTAAAACATATGTTACAAACTTAAAAAAAAAATAGAGCATGTTGTAATAAAGAGAGTAAAATCGATATGTAATTCTTAACTGCGATACTCACCAAGGCCACATGGTGTCGCGCATATATATATGTGTGTATGTGTGTGTGTGTGTGTGTGTGTGTGTTTGTGTGTGTGTGTATGTGTATGTATGTGTGTGTGTGTCTGTGCGTGCGTGCGTGCGTGCGTGCGTGTGTACTGCATTTGTTTGTGACTCATCATTTCAGAAAGGCATGTAGAGACTCCACCACAAATGCATTAAATAAACTTACTTGGTATATTTGACTAGTGACCTTATTTTAGCCTCATCCGTGTCTGTCTCTGACTGCTGTTTATTTGACATAATGTATAAGAAGCAAACAAGCACACCGGAGCGGTGGGCGGAGAGAAGCAGCTCATTTAGATTTAAAGCCACAGGCTACAAAAATGGCTACATTGTGGTCAGACACCAAAATGGGGAGAATCTGCATTCTGCATAAATAATCTGATGGGTATTTTTGTTTACAGACAAATTTTGGAGACACCAAAGTCTCATCTTACATCTTGTAAAAGAGGTAAAATAGGTGCTTTTTAAGACGCCTAGCTTTAAAATTTGCTTTGTTTGAGTTGTGTTATGATAACCCACATATATAAGTTATTGTAAGACAGTGAAAACAGGCAAAATAAATCATGAAAATATTATTGTAATATTATTAAATATTCCAAAATCAGGCTCCAATGATTATCAATAAACAACTTTAATAATAATAATAATAATGGTTGGTTGTATTATTGTTGTTGTTGTTGTTATTATTATTATTATTATTATTATTATTATTACTACTACTACTATTACTATACTACTATATTAATACATTCACACAAGTCTTGTTACAGCAATAGAATACCAAAATAACACATGAATCTACTCAAATTAGAGAAAATTTTCAGATAATTCCTTTTAAGACTAGCTTATTATTTCTTTGCATCATAAAAAAAAAAGTTTAGTTGTATCAGTATTCCTTCAAGCAAAACAGTGTCTGGATGCACAGAGCCTTTCCTTGGTATTGCATAATTACATGTAGACAAATGGATATAAGGTGACTATGGCTGAATTTCAAATGAGCTTGCTTTGACCCAGCAGCCCCAATCAATGCTATTCACTTTATGTCTCTATTAATGAGATTCCTGCAACAATGCATGCTTAGAGGAAGCTAATGGGCTCTTGAGCTATACAGGACACCTGTTAAATGTAATGTATTTGGAATGAGGTTGGACTGGAAAAAACGAAGCAGACATTTTTGGCAAACATAATTCCCTATGCAGGATTGTGTGTGAAAAAGCCTGAGATCTTGAGATTCATATCTTAAGGGTTTTTGTTGAAGTGAAGATTCATTTAGCACAGTTTCTTCATTCAGGGAATGGTACAGGCTGTTCGTGATGATTGCTAATAAGAATAATGTCTTCAAAAATTTATATTCATCATGCATCAATGTATATAGTCTGGCTTCCACCATATTTTCCAGAGACTATTTAAAAATGTATTATACATTTAAAAATTATTAGTGACCAGAGTCTGTTAAGCTCCACATTAGAAAAAAACAAAAACAACCAAGCAAAAAACTAAATAAAACACCAAAAATGTAGTGAATTCTGCACTCTTTCGAAAAACACTTCACAACACTAACTTGAATGACTAGAAAATATTTTTATTAAATTAATGCATATTTGCAGAATAATTTGGTTCAATTACTGAATTTATGTGTTTATTTACTCTTGACAAAATTCTAAAAGTTCTAAGAGTAACTCAAATAAATATTTAATCAAATAATATATATACACTACCGGTCAAAAGTTTTGGGTCAGTAGGATTTTTAAATGTTTTAAAATAAACTTATTCTGCTCACCAAGGCTGCGTCAAAAATACAGTACAAATTGTAAAATTGTGAAATGTTATTGCACTATAAAAATAACTGTGCATCATTTAATTTAAGAATTTATTCCAGTGATTTTAATGATGAATTTTCAGGTTCATTACTCCAGTCTTCAGAGTCACACAATCCTTCAGAAATCACTCTAATATTATTAATAAAAATATTATTATTATTATTATTATTAATGGTTATGGTAATGGTAATAAAATCAATAATGACTGGATTAATAATTTCATTTGAAACTACATACAATATATCATAAATAATTATTTAATAAATAGGTATTTAACAAATAACTTTTTTTTAAACTTAATAAATGCTGCCTTGATGAACAGAATAATTTTCTTACCCCAGTCACATTTTAATATTAAAAGATATATTGTTTTTGTAAATATGCTGAATAACTTTTATTTTCAGTATTTATTTAATGTTTTATATTTAATATTAGCATTTTGCCTGCATTTCTACAATTCAGTTTTCAATCTAATAAATATTTTTCAGTTAAGCACTTAATCCTAATTTTGTGTTTAATAATATTGAGAATTAGTTTTAATTTTTAGGTTAGTCTGCAGTGTAAAGCCTTTTAATTTAATAGCTATTATTATTATTATTATTATTATTATTATTATTATTATTATCATTATTATTACTATTATTATTATATTATAAAATAATTAATTAATTAAATTATTTCTTATTTGTTCTTAATTTTTTCATATTTGTATTTATTTTATTTGTTCAGTTTTTTTTTCATAGAAACACTTTTCTTATATTTGTTTTATTCCAATAATCTAATATTATTGTGTTTTTAAGCCTATTTTGCACTGACTCATGTGTCATTGCAAACCATTTTTCTTCTGTTAAACATATGAGCAGGACATTTAAGATGATTATTTTTAAAGGTTACCAACACTTTTAAAAAACACAATATTTCTGTCAAAAAAGAAAGCTGTACAGCATCACAATAACATAAGGGTTTCTTTCTTTCTTTCTTTCTTTCTTTCTTTCTTTCTTTCTTTCTTTCTTTCTTTCTTTCTTTCTTTCTTTCTTTCTTTCTTTCTTTCTTTCTCTCTTTCTGTCTCTGCATTGGCAGTTTGGAGATAATGAGGCTGATTTCTCAGGCTGTGCTGTGTGTCCTGTGCTCTGTGTTTGTTAATGTGCTGGTCAGCAGGACCTCTCAGCGGCAGAGGGAACATCTGAGAACCACCGACTTTGCTCTAATTGGCTTTGAGCAGTCAAATCTGTGCTCAATTTGGACCGGCTACACATGCAATAGCAGGACTGCGTTAACAAGAAAACTTCTTTCTTTATTTTTGCTAGTAACTAAGCATAGCAGACTTACACACTGCTGTGATGCTGTCAAAATAAGCATTTGAGCATTGGAATAAGTGCGGTTTACATCACAGATTAAAATGTCTCGTACTGTAACGTTCATTCATTGGGACTGAGTTTAAATGATTGTTGTGATACACAATATATTAGTGACATAAGCGCTGTCGTCATCAGACAATGATAAGAAAATAAATGATTGTCCAATAAATCTGATTTTTTTAATAATGTTGTTTTTTTACAATAGTGATTTTCTTGAAAATAAGAAAGTTGCTTCTCAAGATGTCATCTTTTAAATAAATAAATTTTAATTAAATTTATTTAAACTGAGGGTTTTACAGCTGAAAACTTTCTCAAGTGCTCCCTAAATATATTGCTGTATTGTTTTGCCGTACTTTTTTCATTTTCTTTTTTATATTTACCCTCAAATCTGTAGAAATGCTGAGTACTATAAAAGTGTATTGTTTTGTTTGTATGCTTGATTGTTGGTTTGTTTTTGCAATAAGCTAAACAAATAAGCCAAAGTTTTTAAACTGACAGGGGCATGAATTTTTTTTGGCTGCAGTGTCTTTTTTCCCAACTTCTTTTCATTTTCTTTAACTCAGCAAGATTCACAATTGCAATTATAGATAGAGAAAGGCTGGAGTACAACTTTTGTTTTAATTATTTTCAATTTAATCTGCTTAAATTTGTTAAAAATACTTGTGTTGGGACAACATGAAGGAATTGTGTGAACCCAATTTATTTTTACAGTAAATGCTAAAATGATTGATCAGTGTATAGTATATGCACAACATTAACAAAATGAACACCATTAACTAAAAATTAACATTAACAAAACAGGATAGAAATAAACTGGTCATCCATACTGTTATTTTTTGTTTTTTGTATGGTTGTGTGCTTTCTGCGCTTGTCTGAGTTTAAGTGGAGTTTGTGAATGGCTTGTCCAGATTGGTTGCTATGTTTTTGTTAACTTTTGATTTTATTGTATTTGCAATGTTTTAACTATTTTGCTTGTTTTGTTTATTTTGATACTTTGTTTGGTAGCAGGTACTGGATATTAATATGGTAGCAGGTAGTGGATATTAATTTTCATAGTCAAATTTTGTTATTTATTTAGTTCAGCAAAGGGAAGCAGTGGCCCGGAAGACACCTGTTTTTGTTCTTTTCACATGGAGCTAGGTAAGATCTCTTCTAGATAAGCAGCTATAGTCAGGGAACTGTTTTGTTTAGCTGCCCTACGTGTCTACAGTTATTTGTAAAAAAAAAATTGTAAGTCTTTTTGTAAGTTTGATTTAATGAGAATAAAAATATATTGACAGGGATGTCAATCTGTCATATTTAAGTGTCTGTGTCTTTCATATGTTTGGCTCAAACCTTGATTTCATTAATAGAGCCAGTTTTGGATTTTTAGCCGTAACTCAGACAAATATGCACAATATTATCACAGGTATAAAAAACTAATTTAAAACAAATAAATAAACTAATTCTCAAGATGAAGTTGCTAGTGGGCGGAATAATGATAATTAATGAGGAGCAGTGTATTAAGACCTTTAGAAACATTTTAAAATTAGATTTAAATAATCTAGAAAAGACCCCACATTTTATATAAGTCACCAAAGGTTCCTTTTGTTGTGAGTCTGATTTTCTCTTCTGAATTGCCTGCAGTGTCTTACCTTAATATTTTAAAAATAAAATCAGTTCAGTACTGTAATTATTCAGACTTTTCAGACTCGGAAAAATCAATATCAAAATGTGTATATATTTGCCTTACACGTTCATCCCTAGCTGATAGTCATTAATGCACCATTTTGTTGTGTTTCTCCTGTAAGATTCTGTTTAGATATCTACCTCACTGACTTTTTTAAAAAATCTCAAAGTGGTGCTAAGCAACAGAACTTTAGTGCTTTATATTTAAGACTAATTAAGAAGCGTTCCATTGATTCACTCCTCTCTTCCCCTTTCTCCGTTCCTCTCTCTGCATGCAAAAAAACTTGATCAATAGGCGCTCCTTGTGGAGAGTAGTAGCAGATATCTCCATTTAACTTGTGAGAAAGATGAAACGGACTAAAAAATCTTGGCGAAAGAGCTCTGTGCAAAAGTGTTTGTCAGTCAAATTAATTTGCGAATGCATTTTGCCATCAGTTCATTTAGATCATAACACACATTTTAATATTTTACTCCTGCAATATTATATATTAAACCTGTAGTGAAATGGGGTTTTGGAAATTGGTGCTGAGCTAAGCTGGTATTCATTTGTTTATTGCTGTGGCCCAGCTGGAGAGTAAAATTATTTGTGTTTAAGTCAGTTTGCAAAAGCGATGCTTTCTGGCAAAATTTTCTGCTTAGTAATGTGTATGTGTGCAAATGTGAGTATGATGTGTCTTTTAAGCCATGAAACTCCAAACTGACATCTGAAATATGTCTTTGGTCTTGCTTCAAGTCGTGTGTGTAAACTAAAAAGTAGCTTAAAAGCACTACAGGAGCTACAGCTGATGGTCAAGTATTTACTTATCAAATGGTTATTAGAACTTATAAAGTATAATCTTATTTTACATCCCTAATCCTACCCCATACCCAAACCTACCTTACCTAAACCCATACCTACCATTTTACCTTATCAAATATTAATAAGCAGCTAGTTTAATGAGCTGAAAGTCTCAGCTCAGTTAGCAGCAACTATATCTACAAGCATAACAGACATTGTCATTTTTACAAATGTTTTCTATAAATGTGTAGCTATTACTATTATTACTTTAATGTAAACATGTTAGTCTACTATTGTTCTACAGTCTGCTTCTGATAATGCTACTTATAATTGGGTCATACAATAAGGTTTTATTAGTTAATGTTGTTGTATTTATTAATGAATAATGGACAATTGCGTTCAGTATGTATATATATATATATATATATATATATATATATATATATATATATATATATACTGTACGCAATTTTCTAATCAGCCAATTACATGGCAGCAACTCAATGCATTTAGATATGTACTGTAGACATGGTCAAAATGATCTGCTGCAGTTCAAATTAAGCATTAGAACGAGAATTGAACCTGACATGGTTGTTGGTGCCAGACAGGCTGGTCTGAGTATTTCAGAAACTAATGATCTACTGGGATTTTCATGCACAACCATCTCTAGGATTTACACAGAATAGTCAGAAAAAGAGAAAATATGCAGTGAACGGCATTTCTGTGGGCGCAAATGCCTTGTTGATGCCAAAGGTCATAGGAGATGGCCAGATATAAATATATAAATTTCTAAACCCCATGTTAATGTTCTTATTACGTATATTTTCTTATTTGATTTTATATTTATTAACCATGTATTAAAATCTAAATTCATGCTTCTTAGCGTTAGTTAATGCTATTTAGTTAACATGAACTAGCAACAAACAAATTTATTTCACACACACAGACTTATTGTAAAGTGTTACCCATATTTCTTACAAGAAAACAGTAATAACAATGCATATGGACCCCAAATAAATAAAATAATAAAAATTCTTGTGTAAATGGGTACTTGTTGGCTAGAATGCAGTGTATTGAGGACCAGACTTTTTTTTTTCTTGCCTCAAGTCAATGTCTGGCTAGGCGAGACTAATGAGAGTCTGCCGGGCGGCGTGTGTCATGTGATGAGACAGGCCTTTGATAGCTACGACTACAGCATCTCCACCCTGATCCCTACACATAAACACGCTCTTTGATCAGCTCCGGCTCACACACAGAAAGACAGAACGGGGAGAACGCAGCAGCAGATATATATGAAGATAGGATTTTTCATTTCAGTAGTGTTCTGGCTGTTTTTATTTCTGGCGATGCTCTTGGGATTTAAACTTATCAGGTTATAAACTCATAAGGATGGAAGGCATGCACGCTAACCAGATGCCGCGCACTTTGATACATTTTTAAAGAAGTTGTTCTTGCAGTAACAGACAGCACATTGTAATCAGCTACACTCCACTGCACCTTATTACCATCAGACATTTCAGAGACAAGAGACGAGGCGGACAAGAGATTGCTTGGCAGCGCTACAATAAACAATCGTGTTAATTTAACATCTCTGGCTTTAACTCAACCTTTTAGATTAAATTGTTTTTGAATTAAACTGTATTGAATGGTGTAAGTGTGTTAAACAGAGCTAAGAAGTGTTGAACAGAGCTTAACTGCACTTAGATGAGCCGTACTTCACTGCTATGATGTGATCGGAACTGAGATGTTGTGCTGTGATGTACTGTACTGAACTGAGTTGAACAAAAATATCGTGCTGTGGTGAACTGAACCGTACTGAACTGAACAGTGCTGAACTGAATTGCACTAGACTGATGTGTTTTTGAGCTGTTCTGAACTGTGAAAATGCTAAAGTTTTGTATTGGCTATGCCAAACTTACAATGCAAATATTAAGCTTAAACTAGATATAAGAGAGAAATGTGGGATAATATACATCTCGGTGGTTGTTTTCAATTAGTCAGTCATGACATCCCAATGTATTTTATTCCCAGATAACAACCACTGAAACTAAAAACACAGGCTCATCCGGGTACTTTGAATCATCTTAACTATCAGTGACTATGTTCACATCCATATTTATATCTTTGTCTCTCTCTGCACCTTTTTTTGACCTGCTTGATGCCATTTTGGGACTGCTACTACTACTGTTGCTGATGACGCTAAATGTAGAAATCTAACATTATCATTTCTACAACCCATATTTATTTTAGTCTTATTTTTAATAAATGATTCAGCTATTCACTCATAAAACTTTTCATTGCTAGATGTGTCATTTTTGAAGAATTTTTCAGTGCCATACTTCTGATGACTGGTTGTCACCACCTATTGGCTTTTAAGCATCGTGAAAAATATGATGGTGATTTTAATCTTTATCATAAACATCAGTGGTTTTAACTAAACTATAAACTGTTATTCCAGTACTTCTGTGTTATTTGACTGTTTGTAACTTCATAACTAACTCAAAAGACTAAAGACTAAATATGTTTGTGTTTTTCAAACACAGATTTGAATGCAGTGATTCAAAGGATTAATAAACATATGCAAATCACCATAATTTATAATTTATGTTGCGTGGGTGTTGAGATTGCAAACTTTTAATGATTAATTGTAATTGCTCACACTCATTGCACATTGCACATTGATGCAGGCTAAACAAGTAGTTACAGAAAACACCTTTACTGAATCCCACCACATCCCGAATAACCTACCACAACTTTTTTCATCATCATTATATTTAACAGAAAAACCTAAATGCTTTCATACATGTGATTTGAATGACGCAAGAGGCGATCTCTCTGCAATTGTTACAAATTTAGGATTAACCTACCAGTAAAAAAAAAAGTATTAATTCGCGGGCTACATGTGTTCCGAACCATGGGTTGTGATCTATTACATCACGAATCAAATGTAATCCGTTACACCCCTATTAGTTTTAGAGGTTGTAATCTGGGAATAAAATACCTTGGAATATCATGATTGACTAATCAGAATCAAGTATTCCAGGAAGACATGTACCATAGATCATAACCAATTAATGTACTGACGTCATTTATCTTATATGCGCTTTGTTGCTGTAGCATACTATGGCAAAGGAAGGCGAATGCAAGTAATTAAAACGCTTGGCATGGCATGTCCATGAGGTAACATTTGCTCTCCTCTCTCGGCTGTAACCGTGATACTTTCGAATCCAGGCACAAGCGTGTCTGCAGAGCGAGTTTTCTCCACTGCGTCTATCACAGGGTCTGTCAATGAGCAGATAGGGATAACCAGCAATGAATCAGCTGATTGACGTGACCGTCAGGTATCAGTGTTACTACTTGGTGAACAGTGCTGATCGTTTTTGTTAATTTTGTGAAAACAATTGCCAGTCATACACATTTAAAAACTCTCATGACAGCGGTATCATTATTTACATCTGTGTAGTGGTAGACACCCTCATGCTCTAAACTGCACTTTTTAAATTTTAAATCATTTCTGAGCTTTGTGTCTCTCGCGTTTAGTTTTTAAATGGATTCTGTGTAATTGAGCTCTAAGATTGCCTGCTGTTCATCTAATCAGCGATAGTGACACTGCAAATATGCAAATAAGAACTAGGAATGGGTTTGGGAATGTGCAGTGTGAAACATCTGGTAATGAATATCCAGGATTACTCGGTAACCTCAGATGTAGTATGAGCAGTGTGAAACGTCATAAAATGAATTAAATTAAACCAAACTAAACTGAGATATCTGAACTAATTTAATCTAAAATAAACCAAAGTAAACTAAGCTACACTGAACTGAACTGAACAGAGCTAAACCGAGGTAAAACATTTTGGAGGGTTTAGAGTGTGTTATGTAGTATCCCGTTTAATTATTAAATCATAGCTAACCTGTTTTGCACATTTGTGAGCAGCTTTGTATAATGTGTCAAATTTAAGAGCTTTAAGTAAGTCTCCCAATGTATGACAAATGTGACAGTTAGAAGTACATTCCTGCCCTTTAATCTCCAGGGTTATTACATGGCACACAAGATCTTTATTTCTTCACAGAGACATCACTCATCTTTTATAAACTTGTCATTGTGTGATATCTAAAATGAGCTGAGAAACGCAGCCTGTGTGTGTGTGTGCGTGCGTGTGTGTGTGTGCGTGCGTGTGTGTGTGTGTGTGTGTGTGTGTGTGTGTGTGTGTGTGTGTGTGTGTGTGTGTGTGTGTGTGTGTGTGTGTGTGTGTGTGTAAATGATGGAGGCTGAGGATGATGGACATTTTCTATTAGCCGCTCTAACGCCACTCCCAGTGTGAGAGATGAGTGTGTGTGTGTACTGTATGTGTATGTATGTTTGTGTGTGTCCCTGTGTGTGTTTGATGCAACTCTGATAGACTTCTGCATTCAGAGTATTGGACTTGCACCATTTGTAGAGAACATGATTGATACTTTTAAGACAAGGCACTTTATCAAAGAAGAGTACAATTCTCTTGAGTCAATGACATGACTTTTGGGGATTTTTCTGTTCTTTGTTGTCCGTTATGAAATGATATAAAATGTAATTTAACCAATAGAATTTATTTTAATAACTGGTAAATTATAACACATACACTAATATGCTAATACCTAAACATCCATGTGCATATTAATATGTTCCTTTTTCTAAATAAGTCCAACTTTTGGTTAACGTTTGGACAAGTACAACTGTTTAATTAAATACTGTAAGGAAAAATAGAGCGTAATATAAAAAAATTTGAAGTTTTCCACTGCATGCTGAAGATTACTAATTTGCATAAAGGGATCACTTTTGCTTTGCAGTCTTTTACCACTCTGAAATATATGTATGATGAAATATCTAAAAATGTACTGCTAATATGTTTAGATGGCCACTCTGGCTGTAATTTTTATATATGTATAATTTCAGGTGGTCCTTTTTTCTGTTGGTTCTTTAGATACTGAAATTGTTAGATATAAACTAATAATTATATGTACAGTGGGTGAATACAGTGTATTCAGCCCCCCTTAAATTGTTCACTCTTTTATATTGGAGCCATTTGCTAAAATCATTCATTTTAATCATTCATTTTTTTTCATTAATGTACACACAGCACCCCATACTGACAGAAAAATACAGAATTGTTGACATGTTAGCAGATTTTTAAAACAAGAAAAACTGAAACATCACATGGTCCTAAGTATTCAGACCCTTTGCTGTGACATTCATATATTTAACTCAGGTACTGTCCATTTCTGCTGATCATCCATAAGATGGCTCTACACCTTTATTTGAGTCCAGCTGTGTTTGATTATACTTATTGGCCTTGATTAGGAAAGCCACACACCTGTCTATTTAGGCCTTACAGGTCACCATGCATGTCAGAGCAAATGAGAATCATGAGGTCAAAGGAACTGCCTGGAGAGCTCAGAGACAGAATTGTGGCAAAGCACAGATCTGGCCAAGGTTAAACAATGAAAATCTGTTGCACTTAAGGTTCCTAAGATCACAGTGACCTCCATAATCCTTTAATGGAAGATGTTTGGAATAACCAGAACCCTTCTTAGAGCTGGTCATCCAGCCAAACTGAGCTATCAGGGGAGAAGAGCCTTGGTGAGAGAGGTAAAGAAGAACCCAAAGATCACTGTGGCTGAGCTCCAGAGATGCAGTAGGAAGATGGGAGAAAGTTGTAGAAAGTCAACCATCACTGCAGCCCTCTACCAGTCGGAGCTTTATGGCAGAGTGGCCTGACACATTAAAGCTTGCATGGATATTGCTAAAAAACACCTAATGTACAAGATGGTGAGAAATAATATTCTCTGGTATGATGAGACCAATATAGAACTTTTTAGCCTTAATTCTAAGCGGCTTGTGTGGAGAAAAACAGGCACTGCTCATCACCTGTCCAATACAGCCCCAACAGTAAAGCATTGTGGTGGCAGCATAATGCTGTTGGGGTGTTTTTTAGCTTCAAGGACAGGACGACTGGTTGCAATCAAGGGAAAGATGTATGCGGCCAACAGGGATATCATGGACGAAAACTTTCTTCAGACTGGGCTGACGGTTTACCTTCCAACAAGACAATGACCCTAAGCTCACAGCTAAAATAATGAAGGAGTGGCATAACAACAACGCTGTGGCTCTCCTTGATTGGCCCAGCCAGAGCCCTGACTCAAACCCAATTGAGCATCTCTGGGGAGACTGAAAAATGGATGTCCACCAACATTTACTATCGAACCTGAGTAAACTGGAGATGAGGAAGGAATGGAGGAATGGCAGAGCATCCCCAAATCCAGGTGTGAAAAACTTGTTGCATCTTTTCCAAAAAGACTTGTGGCTGTATTAGATTAAAAGGGTGCTTCTATTAAACACTGAGCAAAGGGTCTGAATTCCCATGATATTTCCGATTTAGTTTTTTAATAAATCTGCAAAAATGTCAACAATTCTGTATTTTTCTGTCAATGTGTGCGGCAAATGCTGTGAGGCAATTGTGCTACACACTGTGCCACTGTGCTGCCCCCATTATTATTATTATTATTATTATTATTATTATTATTATTATTATTAT
>CAIGQZ010000320.1:15780443-15794292 GCA_903798205.1 Danio tinwini | reverse complement strand
TTATCCTTAAAGGATATAAGCTTTAATTGAATTTAGCTTACTTCTCTTTGGAATAATGATTATTGCCATAATGGACTTTGATGCAATTTGTGATTAAAATACTGTACAATTTGACTAGATTTAAAACAAAATAGTTGCTCTCAAATGGATGGATGAATTGGCTCTTTAAAAATGTTAACTTTATATTATAGTAAAGTTGATTTATTGCTTTTTAAAAACTGTTGGAAAAATCTAGAAATAAAGAGGAATGCTTTATGTTTATTTTTATGTTTATGTTCAGGAATGCTTTATGCTTTATGTTTATCTTACTAGTCTTGGAACAGAATGTTCAATTCAATTAATGTTTATTTCATAGCGCTTTTACAATATAGTTGAAGGTCAGTTTAGTTCAGTTCAGTGTGTTTTAAATTTCGCTGCTGAAAGTCCAAACACAGAAGAGCAAATCCATTGCTGCGCAGCTCCACAAGTCCCAAGCAAGTAAGCCAGTGGCGAGGAACAAACTTCACCAATTGATGAAGTTAAGGGGAAAAAAAGTGACAGTTTTTTAAAGATTCATATACCCAAACCTTTTGAAGTTTTGAATGAACTGGCCCTTTAAGAAGCAAAGCTTTAAGTGAAATTTATACTTTTTTGGATTCAGAGCGGTAGTAGCCTTTACGCAATCGCATAACCTTCACCATACCTCACAGACCCTGATGCTCACCTCTCAGAAAATGTAACTACATGTTGTGTGATGATGTGAAGTGCAAGAGCTGTAATTGGTCAGCTTGGTAGAGGTGAGGCTGAGAGCAAAAGGGGTGGAACCAGTGCCGTTTAACAAGTGTCAAGTCCTCCAAAGGAACTTTGTATGGATACTTTTGTTTTGTTTTGTTTTGTTAAACATTTGCCGGTTCCTGCCTGTTTCTTCCTTGAATGAGTGCGATTTTGACATATTGTTGCAATACATGCATTTCTAGTGTAATCTGAAAACACCAGCGAAAAAACTTAACTTGGTGTGGCATAGAAACCCTATTGCATTCTAGCATTTGGGAACAGACAGAGAAGTATAAATATTCACATCGGTGTGACTGTGAACTATGTGCATGGGATGTACCATGGGGTATGCCAATCAGTCAATGCTAAAGTCAAATTTAAAATAGTAAAAATTAGAAGAAAAAAGTAAAAATTGGGAGAATTTTGATATACTAGTGAATTGTCACTAATATTAGTATTTAAATACAGACACACCTTAAAAAAATATTGGATGAGGTGGCTCATTGAGTTTCTAAGCTTTATAGTGGAATTTACATAATACTGTTTAAAAGATGTTTGTTGAAACGATCAAAAATTTAGGATAATTTCTTTGTTGTCACTATAGTCTCATTTGAAGTGACAAACTAAATTTGTATGAGGAATAACACAAATACAGACTTTTGCATTAGTAGGTACAAAAATTGTATCTACATTTAAGTTCTGTTAAGCATGTTCTTGAACACTATTGGCCACTGTGCTCACATGCTCAACAGATATGACTTTGATTGGATACAATGATTATTGATTCACTGTTCATCATTGAGGCCGATACACCAACACTGTAGAATTTCAAAAGCCACGCCTATTAGCTGATCCATCAGTGGATTGCTCATTATTCGTAAGATTAGAAATTTAAAGAAACATTATATTGTCACTATTTTTTTTTAATTAATGTAACGCCAGTTTTAAAGATGCACGCATTTAAATTGTCATTTTTTAAAATCATCTGACCCTATCTTAGCTTTGCTATGAAATTGACTTATTGCTATTTACAATGGTGTGACTGTGAACCATGTGCAGGGGATGTACCATGAGGTACGTCAATCAGTCAATGCTAAAGTAAAATTTAAAATAGTAAAAATTATTCAGCCTATATATTCAGTTTTTTTTCTTTCCTTTTTTCCCTCCCTTCAGCCCTACTCTCATTCTCCTTCTCCATCCATCTGTCTGCTGATACCGCACATTTTCCAAAGAGAAAACCCCCTCCTCATTTCATCACCGGCTGTAATAATGATAACGACGTGCGTGAGTGTGTATTCATCACTGAAAAGGCCCACGGGGGATTCCTGCACACACATGTGCTCAGATTTCAACCCATTTCTATATCCAACATGTGCATCCATGACCCGGTGTGCGTTTATCAATGAAAACAAGCTCTAGAGGAAAGAAAGACACTTTTAGGAGCCTGAAAAAGCTTTCTGATAAGAGAACAAAGTGCAAACTATCACAAACGTATTCTCAGAGCTCTTCGGGTGATCGCTTTGAGGTCAGATTTCTGTATCAAGTGACTAAATCATGGTTCGCTGCAGTATTGTCAGGCCTTTTCCTTAGAAAATAGAAAAGCTGCACACACATTTTCTTGATGGAGTCCTTTATTACGACAGGAAAACTGCACACAAAAGCATTTCTTCACCGGGTTTATTGTAAATGTGAGATAAACGCTGTGGAGTATGTTATCAGATGAGATTATATCATGGTGGAGGGTCATCTAAACTTGTGTGTGTGTGTATTACAGGAGGTGTTGTGGATAAAGATCTCAGACAGTACCTCAACCTGCGTTTCCAGAAGGGCTCTTTGGACCACGAGCTGCAGCAAATCATTCGGGACAACCTCTATCTGCGAACAGTACCTTGTGAGTAACTCTTCACCCTCATTTTCTTAACCTTCGACACCAGTGCCCTCGCTGGCTTGGTGTTTTTGGCATGGTCAGTGACGTTTTATTGATTGTTTTCCTGGCTGACATTGTCTAAGGACTGGAATGGGACAGGAAGACTTTTATGTTTATTAAAGTGTCTTGAATTGTGCAGTGATGCTTGTGTGGTTGGTGAAGAATTGCTAGGATGGACCTGCTGGTTACGGTGTTAGTCATTGATTGCTTGCTAGGTTGGTCTGGGTGCTTTCTAGCAATGTTAAGGAGAAAGTAAAATTTTGTAAGAAAGAAAAATTCACATTCTGTTAAATATGTCTATGAAAAAAATGCAAAAAGGCATTAATTATTTTGTTTGATTTGAAATGGTATATTTATGTTCATAATTAAAAAGGCTTTTATGCCTTGGAATTTTATTTATTTATTTTTTTCAATATTTTTGTCGATTTGTAAGAATTTTTTATAATCTAATCAGATCACACATTTTCTCTGCATCACAATAACATTATCTATTTATAATATATCTAGAATTTTTTTTGCAAGTCAATTAATTAGCATCCATGCATAATCAGATTTTTTTTTCAATTATTTCACTGTTGTTTTAGTTTAAATCATTTAAATGTATTATTTAATAAAACGATTTTACACAAGCCATTGTTTTTAATCTAATATTATAATTAATGGCCTTGTCTAAGCCTTGTCTAAGTTCATCAAAATGATTTTTCCCCCTTTTTTCTTTACTGACTTTACTGATTTAAATAACTAATTTAAGCAAAGAATCATTTTCTATTAATAGAAATCATCAAAACATATTATTATTATAAATACAAATGTTTTTTAGGAACCATGAGTTATAAATTTTATTTATTACCCCCACCCCATATCCCCCAATCCAATATATTTGTGTCTTATTAATTGTGTATTTAATGGAAGGTGTAAATTTTTCATTTTGACAGGCTGTCATAAAGACCTTGGAGGTTTCTCTTTATACAATATGACAATTTTTTTATATTTTTATTTTTATTGGTATTTAACAAAATCATACATTGTAGTATATAACACAGAATAAGAAGAATTACAGACTGTCTTAGTTTTCTTATTTTCTTACTATCCCCTCAAAATAAAATAAAATAAAAAATAAATAAATTTAATCCTCTAAAAATGAGAAAACTAATCAAAATAAAAAAGGTTACAAACAAATAAGTAAACAAGAGTAAAAACGGATTGTGTTTATATATAAAATATATACAATATTTCCATTTCCAGTAGTGTGTATTAGAGCTGATATCAACTAAAATCCCTAAAACGAGATTCCAGGTCTCGTAAAAAGACCCGAGAGATCCTGCTAGTAAACATTTTAACTCCTCAAGTTTTATGCAGCTAAAGATTTCTCGACATGTGATGTTTCCATTTGAGAAGACTCGTCTAGCTAAAAGAGATGCAATATGTAAGTCAGCTCTCTCTGCAGTATGACAAAATTCCTTGACATGCTGTTAAACAACTAATTATATTTTTATGGCTGGATTCTGCTATACTATCTACATCTTGAAAACCATAAGCCATATACAGTAGTAATGGCTCAAACCTTTCATCCATTGCGAGTCAATGGTATTTTTCACCTGGAATCTTAAACATGATCTCTAATAGTGCACTACAAGCATTTGCAAAATTGCAGGTTAGACTGATCTTCAGTACACAGCAAAGCGCATGGAGGTGTATGAAACACAAAGTCTAGTTATTGGTTGACAGTTCCTTGGTAGCATCAGTCTAAAACACTTGTACAGACTTTATAGTCATAATAAAGTCAACTATGTATCTGTTTGTGAATTCTAGGCTGTGCCCGAAACCGCCTACTACTCAGTAGGTAGTGCATTTAAATTTAAACGGACTACTCGGCCGTTAGAAAAGTACGTTCTATACAGTATGAATGTAAGAAGTATGAATGGAATTTGGACGTACTACATCTGCCATTTCGTCATGGTCACGTGACATATCTGCGTCAGTTGCGTCGCTTCACTCCCATTCATGAATTCTCTCGTGGGGAATCATGGGATAGCGCAGCGTGCATGGGATGGCCACTTCAGAATCTCGCCGGAAGTAGTAAGTCATCCGGGCACTTCTCGCATACTGATTTAAGCGTACTGTATAGTATGGAATATGTAGTTTCGGACGCAGCCATAGTCTATAATCAGAGAGGTGTCAGGGTATTATACACAGTAGTATGCTCTGTCTTTGGACTGCAGCATACTTGAAAGGATTTCTGTGGGGCTTTTGCTCAAGTGAAACCCTTGTGTTATGTGTGAGAGCGAGTGAGCAATTGAAAGAGAGAAAGAGAGAGAGAGAGAGAGAGAGAGAGAGAGAGAGAGAGAGAGAGAGAGAGAGTGATTACTGTCCAGCTGAGAGACTGAGCTGTGATTCCATTAGACCAAAGAGTGACACGTGAGATCCGCACCCGAGAGAACAAGAGAGCGCTATGGAGAATACAGATGAGAGAGAGACAGAGGGACGGACTGACAGAGATTACGATTAAAAAATGAGAATGAGGTGCGAGGACCCTAGATAAACTGCCTCAGATGTCGGATTTATTGAGCGTTTGCAGAAAGAAAGAGAAACAAGGACACCGATAGCTTGAAATAAGAAGGGAGAGATTGAGGTAGAGAGGAAGTCAGATTGGGTAGTCTGAAAAACCCATGCATACAAATTTGTTTTCATTCATATGTAATGCAGCAGCTCTGTTGCAAAACCTAGCTGCCTACTTAGAACGCATCTTAAGGGCATCACAGGTGTACAACAAGATTGTTCCAAAAAGTAGCCAGGATCAATTTTCTAGCTTTCTTGGATGCCTGGTTTTGCCTATCACAGATTGCATTGAGGACATTTCACTGGGTCTCATTTAGGGCTAGGTATGCAGCGATTATAGATTTTGGTTGTAAGATTATAGTCTGAGAAATAATCACGGTTTCATGGTTATTATGCATTCATTAGTTTCAAACACCACTAGTTTAGAAAATAAGATGCAAATATTTTACAGTGTAATTTATTGCTGCTCAGTAACCAATTAATACAGCACATAATTAATATTAAAAACAAACAATAGTCCATTTCTCTCTTTCTGCTTAAAAATAATTGAATGTTTTTGACATTTAGGGTGCTTTCACACCTAGACTTTTGTTTCGGAACCTGGCGCATTTGCCCAGTTAGTGCGGTTCATTTGGCATATGTGAACAGGCCAATCGTTCTCGGATCCGCGCCAAAGCAATCGCTCCAAGACCGCCTTAATAAGGTGGTCTCGGCTCGATTGAGAAAAGCGAAAGCGCGAGAAAGCGATACGATCCGAGCCCGGCTATATAGCAGTCTTTTATGAATATGTAATAGGCATACGGCTATATGAAGAGAGAATTATGAGTAGGGCGGGAGGTCATTCCAGACATCCCAAGTCTCCGGAAGTTCCGGGAGTCTCCCGCAAATGCACAGAGATTCCCTGATGCCCGCAAACCAGTGATAATCTCCCGGAAATCGCGCATCTCCCTCCTGGTCCTCAAAATACGTTGCGCACCCTTCTCATCACCCCTCTCCACCGCATCCATCCTCCCTCTTCAGACATGTCGCGCGCACCCTGTCAAACACCACCAAACCAGTCCCAGCTTAGCGGGACTCTTCAAAATAAACCGTGAAACTCTAACCAATGTGAGGAGAGTTTACTCACACGTGTCTTGTTTTAGCTGTTTTGGTCCATTTAGAAACTTTGCCGTGTGAAAGTGAACCGCACCAAGAACAAAGAGCAACAATGTAACAATTTTAATCCCTGTTTCGGATCAAATGAATCGATGCACTAGTGTGAAAGCACCCTTAAGTATAAATAATTTACACTGTAAATAAATGACAGAACAATGAATAGTAATAAAAAAACTGTATGTGTCTAATGCAGAGCTTGAAATTAACTTTTTTACCTAGTAGCACTGATGCGACCAACTTGTAGGAGCAGCAGAAAAAATGTAGGAGCACCCACCAAAAATGAATGAGCACCACTGCAAATTGTTAGGGTAGCTATAACATCATGTTGCTTTAATACACCTAGTTTTGGCATTCCACAAACCTGGTTTCATCTATGTCTTTTAGATGGTGGTAGACAGAGAGTCATTGACCTTTACTATGATTTTTCATTTTTGAAAATTGATATACTGTGGACAGTAGTTTGGTCATTATTTGCCAATGTTGGTTTTGTGGTTAACATAGCAATATGCTTATGGCAGACTGTAATAACAATCAGATATATGAGAAATGTGAAGAGCACTGTTATGCCTGCCAAATTTCAGTACAAACACCAAGTGCACAAATAAAGACCATATCTTATTTTGTTTTATGTTTGTATTGTTCTCAGCTAAGCACGATGCTAATAGACTTGTTTTGTAGACTTGAATTGTTTGATAATTATATTTTATTTATTTTGTGATATTGAATGTGGTACAGTATATAACAATCATCTTGAAATGCCAACATATGATCGAATGAGTGTTACTACAGTATTTGAGTCTCATGGTATATCTTTTATGTTAGCACCATGCTAATGGAATCAATTGTCTGCTAAATGTATGGAACACTGTTTTTTTGGGTAACAAACCCACAATCTTTAAATATTAAATTGACAGAATATGGCCAATTATTCTTTATTATTATTTTGCTACTATTTTATTCTCATGTATTTTATTTAGCTTAAGTGAAATGCTAATATTGCACACTATTGGACTTAGCTCTGAGATAAGACTCTACTGCTTAGCATCATGTTAATAGAATGAGTTGTTTGTTAAACTCTGTTTTGTTTACCACAGGCCAATGAAAAAAATATATTTTTCTAAATGTGGACAGATTAGTTTGTCTGTTGCTACATATTTAATGCTTTTAATTTAGCACCAATGCTAACAGCACTATTGTTTAAAAACAGTTATTTGAACATGAGCTACATTTGATGTAACACTTATAATATGACTTTAAAATGTTTTTGATTTAGTATGCGTGAATGAGTGTTATATTTAGATTGTCACATGGTTAACTTAGCAACATGCTGTTAGGTTCTCGTGAAATGCATTATGAATAGTTCATATTGCCTCATTTATGCTATTTTGTGTGACTGTTGCAAAATGTACATGAGTTTTGATTTCTTAAGCAGGTTCTTTTGTAACTATTTAAGCATATTTTATATAATGTCACTAATTTGGATGACCTGATAATTAATAGTTATTATTCATGTGCTCTCATAGATTTAGTGGTGGGATTAGGTTTGAAACTGTATACTTTATTTTATATATCGTACATTTTAATTAAGAAGTGCATTTTGCAAATTCATACAATTTCCACGTTCAGGAAATACCTAGATTTTGTTGTGAGACTGACTTGTCAGTTTTAGTTTGCATGTTGTGTTTGAAGCCCACTCGGTTTACTTTTCACAGAATTTTATTACTGCAGAATTGAGTTTGTGTGTAAGAAAAAAACAAGGAAAGACAGTGACTCCAGAAGAAGTTGAGGACGTGTCCCCATTGCCGTCACATTATCAGTGGCATGATTGGCTGCTTGCTGAGTAATGACAGTAATGCTCATAATCACAGAACTGTCTCATGAATTATGCAGCATATCTATTACAGCTTAGGGTGCCATGACAGGTTTAACTTGCCCACACACACATACACACAGAGGGGAAAAACAGGGTGACATTAGAAGTTGTTAGTGCTGACATTGAACCTCTACAGAAATGAGATGTGAGACGCTGTTATAAATGGCAGACGCAGTGTCCTCTAATATCCCAAAAGGGGACCATGAGATGTTGTTCTTTATTCAGAAATGGCTGCACACACTGTTGTTATGTTTCTTTGTTCGCTCCTGTAATAAAGGCCCTCAAAAAAGTTTTAAAACTATATAAACAGAAATTGACGAACAGACTGGTTTCAGTTTGTGTGGATCTAATGAAAACTTTGCAGATTTTTGTTTTCTTTGGCTGGTAATAGTTCCAAACTTCCGCACAGAAATTGCATTTCATTTATTGTATATTAAAACATCTGTAAACTAATTTATATCAAAGACCAAAGACGCTTAAGATTGAGCACAGACCAACAAAATGCTGCACCACATTAATAGCCAGTGAATAATGTGAGATAATCTGCATTAACAAACCGAATAATTCTGAAATCTCTCTGAGTGGTGTATTACACATCAACTCTGTCCGAGTTGTAATATAAACTACATCCTCTTTAGAGTATCTCATGAAGTTGAGTTTGTTCCATGTAAAAAAAAAAGTCTGGGACTTTAAGAAAAAAACTATAGGTGGAGTCAGAATTGTTAATTTATCTTTGGGTTAAACACAGTATCAATTAATTTTATCAATTAAGTTAAACAACTAATTTTGACACCCAGTAAAAATTTGGTTGATCTCTTTGAGCGGATAAATTATGTATTATTTCCGCTGGTTGAACATTACACATGCTTGCTGCATTTGTTTTGGCAGTTTTTTGTTATAGCTTGTATTCAAGATAAGCAATGTTTTGCAAAATTTAGGAAACTCCAGTTGAAGTATTTGAATTAAGCAATTGAACTGTCTTCAGATAAGTTTCTGTTTTTTTTACATTAGTCTATAAAAGTAATGAAATACCATTTAAAACTGCAAAAGTGCTTTGTTTACAGCACTAACCAAAACATTACTACTGTAATATAAATGCCACCTACTGGCAGAAAGTGTTGGGAAGGTTTAAATGTAGTATATTGAATTAAAACAACTAATGTAAATCAATAACTGCTTATTCTAATACATAACATTTGTTACAAAAATACATATACATTACTGATACATTACGCTGTTGATATGCTCATATTTAGGTCTGCGTGTTAGTTTGTCTACGATATATATTGCTATATGAATATAATTTCACAAGATGAATTTTAACTCTATTTTGAATTAATTAATCATTTTACATTGATTGGCAGTATTTTGTAGACAGATGCAAGTATCTGCATTAAATACAATACAATTGAATTGTATTATGTGGAATCTAACAGAATTGAGGTACAGAAGTTCAATAATAATATAATAATATATAAAATAACACTGTATAGTATATAGTCTTCATTGTATAAATAATTAATACAATTCATGTTGTTTTATATACCTTTATAACCTCTTGGTTTAAGTTTGCTTAAATTTCAAATGCAAAAACAAATGTTTTGAACAATGTTCACGCTACCCCTTTAATTATAATAAATTCAAACATACTGATTGTCAAACTCTTAAGTACAAAAGCAAAACAGGAAAGAAAGTCACACACATTTGAAACAACATGATGTGAGTAAATGATCACTGAAATTTATTTTTCGTGAAATGCATGGTATACTGCATTTTAAGGGTGGCAGCTTTGTCAGTGTATAGTCAGTAAATCCCCAATGGTTAAGAGAACATTTAAAGTCTCATAACAAGACTGAAGCAGGTCTCATTTTCACTTCAGAACACAGAAATGTGGATCAGGCCTTTTCCAAAGCGCCTGCCACCACGAACAGTCTGACACATTTTCTGAGCAAAACCATACCTGAAAAATTGAACAAGCTTGAATTGGCAGTTAAAGCTACCCAGAGTTCTCTATAACTCCCTTGTTACAGAGCAAGAGTTGAATGTGAAAGTCTCTACCCCAAATCTGAAGAAAGTAAGTGGCTCTTATTTGATTTTAAACAACACTCTGGAAGACACAAGCCTGAAATCTCATTTTCAGAACCCATGAATTCAATCTTTGATGTCTGAAGAAACGGTTTCATCATTCCAGATATCAAAAATGGATATTGAAGATCCAACTATATCTTCCAGGGCTTTGCAGTCACGTTCTTGGAGAGATTAAACATTGCGTTATTAAAGAGAGGGTTATTACGATGAATTAATTCCCTAGACGCTCTATTTGAATTGGATTTTATTATATTTGTCACGGATGTGGAGGATCCGCTTCTTTCAAGTCAACATAAAATCAGAAATGACCTTAGTAGCTTTAAAACACATTCCTGGTCTTATCTCGCACATTTCATCAAAATTAATAACTTGCTCTTCTTTTAAAATGGATTTGCCTTTTTTGCTTTAGACTGTGCAAGCACTGGTGAATATTGCACATAGTTTCTGAAGCAAGAGATTATTTAATGAGTGATCTTGTTCTTTGTTGTTTGTAGTACAAACATTTAAACCTATCTGTAATGACACATTTATTTAAGCAACAAAAACACTTGTTTTTATACTTGTTTTCATCATTGGCACAAACTCATTCTTGTAAGATTAAAATAATACTATTTTTTTTTTCAGTAGTGTTGTGATGCTTTAGTGCTTTTCATTCATTAATTTTCCTTCAGCTTAGTGCCTTATTTATCAGGATGTTGCTGTGAGGCAACAGTACTCACCACTGAGCCACCGTGCCGCCCTTTCTTTCTTTTTTTTCTTTTATTTGATCAAAAGATTAAAATAGTTTTTGCTAAATATTTTAGAACAAATCATCATGCCTTTTTTTACAATTCTACTTTTTCCAGGTTCTTTAAGTTCCAGAAAGCTATTATGTGACTTATTAGACTTAATTGTACGTTTTGTACTTTGAGCAACTCAAACATTCTGCCAAATCTCTCTTTTAGTGTTGCGCAGAAGATTTGTTTTTTAAAAGACATTTGTTATACTCACAAAGGCTACATTTATTCAAACCAAAATACAGCAAACCTGTAATATTATGAAATAAAGAATTTAAAATGACGTTTCAAAGTGAATTAATTTTCTGAAAGTTTGCAGTGTCACATAATCTTTTGGATATCATTCCAAATTTTTGTATTTAATTTTTTTAAGATGAAAAACATAATATTTATTGCTAGATATTTTCAATGTCAACTATCATATCATTTCAAATAATCTTATGAAAAGAATGTTCAAAAGGTATATGCAGAAGCATCCAGAAGGACTTTTGATTTGTCAGTATCCTAGGTCAAACGCTTCCGGTGAACTGTATGCCGTTACAAAACCGGCACGTTTAAGGTCTGTTTTCTTTAAAAATCTGTGATCTTCACTGCCTAAATGATATACACTATGGGTCTCAGAATGTACAAGAAGCACTGCATTAAATAACATTTTCCATGCCATGTCTTTAAAATATTTACATTTATTGTTCTCCAGTATTTCCAATGCAGTTTCTGCGCTCGCCTGCTGATCCTGATAGACACGTGCATGTAAACGGCTTTTCATCTACAGTAGGTTTACGCTTTTACAAGTAAATGAATGCTGAAGTCTATTTAACTGATTATATTTACGCCATAAAAGGAACTGTATCAAATTGAAAAAGTCACATTAAGCATTCACCGGAAGTTTATTGGTATGGGAAGAAACACTAGTTCTGCATATACCCCATAGCATTTATTTGAACTAGAAATCTTTTGTCACACTATAAATACATTTGCTGCTAATAATTTATAATCAATCAATCAATCAATCAGTCAATCAATTCAATACCATTTATTTGAACTATAAACGTTTTGTCACATTATATATGCATTTGCGGTCATTATTGAACAATTTACGGCTTTTATGTTCATAAAAATATAGTTTAATAAATCAACCAATCTTTTAATTAGTCCACATCAATAAATCAGTTAATTAACCAATCCATAAACCCATTAATCATCCAGTCAATTAACCAACCAATCTTTCAAATAGTCAACACCAATCAATCAATTAAGCAATCAATCAAACAATTTACGCCTTTTACAATATTCATATATTGATCAATCAATCAATCAATCAAATCAAATTTATTTATACTAGAAATGTTTGTCACATTATATGTGCATTTGCTGTCATTATTAAACAATTTACGCCTTTTATAATATTCATATATTGTTCAATCAGTCAATCAATCAATCAATAGATCAATCAGTCAATCAATAAATCAATCAATCAATCAATCAATTAAATAAATTTATTTTTACTAGAAATGTTTGTCACGTTATATGTGCATTTGCTGTCATTATTAAACAATTTGCGCCTTTTATAATATTTATATATTGTTCAGTCAATTAATTAATCAATCAACCAATCATTAAATTAGTCAGCATCAATAAATCAGTTAACTAACAAATCCATCAATCAATCAACAAACCAGTCAATCGACCAACCAATCATTCAACAATCAACATCAATCAATCAATCAATCAATCAATTTATTTATACTAGAAATGTTTTGTCACATTATATGTACATTATATTTGCTGTCACTATTGAACAATTTAGTCATTTTATAATATTCATATATCGTTTAATCAATCAATCAATCAATTAATTAAATCAACTTTATTTATACTAGAAATGTTTGTCACGTTATATGTGCATTTGCTGTCATTATTAAACAAGTTGCACATTTTATAATATTCATATATTGTTCAATCAATTAATTAATCAATCAACCAATTATTAAATTAGTCAGCATCAATAAATCAATCAGTTAACTAACAAATCCATCAATCAATCAACCAACCTGTCAATCAACCAACCAATCATTCAACAATCAACATCAATCAATCAATCAATTTATACTAGAAATGTTTTGTCACATTATATGTACATTATATTTGCTGTCACCATTGAACAATTTAGTCATTTTATAATATTCATATATTGTTTAATCAATCAATCAATCAATTAATTAATCTTTAAATTAGTCAGCATCAATAAATCAATCAATAAATCAACCAATCAATCAACCAGTCAATCGACCAACTAGTTATTCAATCAGTCAGTATCAATCAATCAATCAATCAATCAACCAATCAATCAATCAATCAATCAATTGTACTGTCCCCAAATAATTTAGTTAATAGTCAGGTCAACTATTTTGTTATCCCTTGTCTCAATCATGTAATGTACTGTATATGCGCTTTAAATTACATACAAATTTTCTTCATCCTCCTCTATCTGTCTCTGTATTCTATTCTTCTGGCATGTCTCTCCGTCTCGCTTGTAGTACTTAAGCTCCATGATCAGGGCTTTGACTAGGTTTCCAATGGCAACTGGCGTCTCCCACTCCCCTCGGTCTGCGTCAGACGTGTGACGTCTGCTCCCCCTCCACCACCTAATTTCTCCATCCAGTCCCGCATATATATATATATATATATATATATATATATATATATATATATATATAT
>CAIGQZ010000320.1:15761960-15780433 GCA_903798205.1 Danio tinwini | reverse complement strand
TATATATATATATATATATATATATATATATATATATATATATATATCAATGAACACACAGGAAGTCAGCAAATGGGGCTGCCTTTGTGGAGCTCTTATGAAACTGGGCTATAATTGGCCAGGTTGCATGTGCATTGTGTGCTGTGATTGGAGGACGGGGCTCCTGGCGTGAGATGAAGAGGCGGTGAACTTCAGATGAGGTCAGTGGAGAAAGAGGAAAGTCTATTTGCTGTGGAATGAGACCAAAGTCAAGTGTGTGTGCATGCCTGTGTGTATGCCTGTGTAAGTTTGTGGACTCCTAAAGGGTAATTTTTCTAATGATGTGACTCTCATGCCAAATGGCTTATACCCAGATAGAGATGCATTAGAGCAGGGACACAAACACAGTAGAGAATGATGGATTTATTTTATGAGATACTTGTCTTTTAATGTCTTTTTCTGCCATTTTTTTATTTTGTATTTTTTATCAGTGCATTATGGGTTATTTAAATGTGAGCTTAAAATGTGTTAATATTTGAAGTAAAAGAAAAAAAAATCATTTTGTTCAGTTTTGGGACATAGTGTTCTGAGATTACTCTCTGGACAGTTCCACTCTAAGCTCTCATTTCCTAAATATGAGTTATCATTATCATACTATCATTAGCAAAATACACATTCTTTGTGTTTAAATGTAGCATTAGTAATAAGTATTTTTTTTTAGCTCTGTCAATTTATTTATTCTTAGTAATACATATAAATTATTCTTTGCTCTGTTTGAGTCAGTGGCATATTTGAATTTTCATGAATTAATGAACTTTTTTTCTTGCATATTATTAAGTGCGTATAAATGTTTGTGTAACTTCACTGCACATTTGAAGTAATATTAGTTATAGCAGGGATTTAATTTTTTGTAATCATTGTATGTTCTTTCATCATTTCGTTTTATTTTCATGCAAAAGAGAACTTTAATAAATAATATTATTAATCCAATTTTTTTGTGTGTATGTATATATATATATATATATATATATATATTTTTTATACATATACATATATTGTTTTATAATTATTTATACTGCTATAATATTGTGCTTTCACACTTAGTGCTTTCACATCTGTAAATAGATTGTTTTGTTCCGAAACGGGGATTAAAATTGTTACAATGTTTTTTTTTGTTCTTAGTGTGGTTCGCTTTGACACAGCAAAGTTTAGTTTCTAAACAGACTAAAATTTTTAAAACAAGTCACGTCAAAGTAAACTCTTCTCACATTGGTTAGAGTTCCACGGTTAATTTTTTCAGAGTCCCGCTCGACTGCATCCTTATTTTAATTTATGATGATGAGCAATAAGACATTATTAGCGAAAAGCTGTGCATTCGCTGTGCTGTGCCGTCACTAAATATAAATCAGAGCTAAGACTTTCTTATGCATAGCTATTGGCTAGAATTATGCATTAAAGGGTTTACATTATAGAGAGAAATAACAGATAAACAAAGACTGCAGTTCGGTAAATTTTCCTAATGGATAAACAGTTCTCGTTAATAGTTCAGCATGCTTTCACTTTCGTATTTAACATGAAATGCACATTTACTGGTAGGAATTACATCCCACTCTACTCATAATTCTTATTCATATAGCCAAAAATGCCTATTGAATATCTATAATACACCTTGATATAGCTGGTTGGTTAGTTCATTCAGTCATATTGCTTTCAATCATATTGCTTTCTCACTACAATCAATTCAAGATTTCGTTTCAATCGAGTCAAGATGCGCCTGGTTCCGAAACAAAAGTCTAGGTGTGAAAGCACCCTTAACGTTCGTTTCGGAACCTTGTGCTTTTCCCCCGTTAGTGCGGTTCGTTTGGCATATGCAAACAGCGCAATCGCACTCTGATCTGCGGCAAAACAATCAGTCCGTGACCACCTGAATGAGCTATTCTCAGCTTGATTGAAACAAAACCTGGAGCAGATCGATTGAAGTGAGAAGGCAATACGATCCAATGATCTAACAAACCAGGCTATATCACAGTGTATTATGGAAATGCAATAGCCATATATATGGCTATACGAAGACAAAATTATGAGTAGGGCGGGATGTCATTCCTACAAGTAAATGTGTGTTTTATGTTTTTTTTTATGTTATGTTTAAGATAAAGCATGCTATCCGTTAGGACAATTGACCAAAATAACAATCTGATATGTTTTTCCATGTTTTAGTCTTATAATATTTTGTATTAGACCTATTGTTTTATTTATTTCTGCTCTGACATCTCCAAAGAAAGATCAACATTGATCTGTTCAACTCATAACAACTGAAATGGGCTATGTATGTTTAATCTCTTTGTTTATTAGTTTACTTTGATTCAGTAGTTTGATTGGCCATTTTTATATTTATATAACATTTTATTCATGTAAGATATTTATATAAAATCTTATTCATATAACATAATTGATAATAATTGGTTCAACCAATGCTATTAAGAATAAAAAATCTAAAAAGCAAAGAACGTTTTATTTAATTACCGCCAGATGACCAGCTTATTAAGTTAAGAATTGAAATAATTAATTAAGAATATTAATTTGAGTGTTGTGTGTTTTGTTTATGACTGGGACTCTTGCCAAGCAACAAAAATTACTACTACTACTATTATTATTATTATTATTATTATTATTATTAGTTTTATTTATTTTAATATTTATGATAATCTATTTTATATTACATTCATGTCAACAAATTCTTGTATCCTGTTCATAAACATGTCAAAGTATCTCCGTTTCTTATAAGGTCAAAATCCACATCTTCTCTTCCTTTTCCAGTTGCAGTGTTTTGATTTTCAGCCGTCCTGCTCCATTAGTGGTCCTTGTGTAGGCTGTTGTGGCCAGAGGAAAAAGGAGTTATTTGTAGCTGTGAAAAAGAGAGACAGCGAGAGGACTGGAAGGGTGGCAACATGTCAAATGACATTAGAAATAGCCCATACTTCCCCAAACAGTCCCATCATCCATTTTCCTCTACTTTCTAATCACCAGTGACAGCAGACAGGCAGCTTTTAGCAAGTTTTTTTTTTTCATTATTGAGATAGCAAAAAATAAAATAAAGAAATAATTTTGATACAATTTTATCCTGTTTTTGTAAATTCCACAGCTAGTTGAAGAAAACAGTAAGTAATGCATTGAAGTAAAAGTAGAAAGATAATAGAATTGCATTGATTGAGCAGTCTATTAATGTTTGGATTTTTTGTGAAATTTTATGTAGCTATAAAGGTAATATGAAGCAATACAATTGTATTATGAACAAAATGAGTCACCAATATATTTGAACTTTTTCCTTGAAAGAGAAAGACTAATTTTCTGAGTATTTACTAAAAGCTTTTAAAAAAATAAAATTGTGGTATGTTAGTAAACAGACCAGACACCACTTGAATTGTCCTTGGATTGTCTCTTTCATGGAACTGTCTTTTAACAAATCATTTATGTGCTTCTTTAAATATTTTTTTATTCATATAAAATATGTAGAAAATATGCTGGCTGTTAACTCTTTATACCATCTCAAAAATATCTATCTGAGAGTTAAACCTAGCTATATTATTTGGATTTGGCGAGCCAGTCATGAGGCTAAATTACACTCTAACCACATCACCTGCTTAAACATTATTTTTCCGTAAGGTCTTTGAACAGTTATTAAGCATTATGATTATTTCAGATATTGAGAGACTCTACAGTGTAAACCAAAATTCGTTGAGCGTGTTCAGATTTTTCTTATATCAGTGTTATTAAGGAATGAGGTTTAGAACACATCATAGTATTCCAGTCCAAGTCATCACTGCAGAGCATCTAACCTCTCTTTAATGTGTTTATATATCTCTCAGACACTGTTAGAGAGCCTATATCTTTTAAAGCGCATGTTGTGGATGAGGTCTAATCTATTGACAGTGATGTCTAACTCTAGCTTTCTGAAGTCTTCATGGCACAGCTGCAGTCAGTGTCGAATGCAAACCACACTCAGTAAGCCAATTATAATCTCCTTATCTCCAGAGTACAACACAAGCCATCCTGGAGTAAACACACACACACACACACAAACGCAGTCCAACTTCAGCGCAAAACCCCCATGATCTTTTGGAACATGTACCTCAAATAGTCTTTCATAATGAAAATCGCCAAACAAACACCGTCCCATGGTTATTTCGTCTGGCTTTTGTTGGATGTCCTTGAATATTAGTTCTTTGCAATGAATTGCATTCTAAATCTCAGCAGTTGCTTTTGGAGATTGTCTTGAACTTGTGGAACTTTTTGACCGAAGAAAGCAAATGCTTCTTAGATGGTGTACTTGAAAAGAAAGCTGTATACTCATTTGTTCGTTCATTTATTCTTTCATTCCTTCGTTACTTCGTTTGTTCCCTAATTTTTTCGTTCCTTCGTTCCTTTGTTACCAAGATTCATTAATCATAATGACAGTAAAGAGGTTTTAACTGCAATATTAAGAAGCACGTGATTTTCTAAGCACTGAATCTTAATGCATTGATTATTGCACTGACGACTGGAGTAATGATGTTGAATATATATTCAAACAGACTTATTACACTAAAATGTAAACTTTTTACTATATTTTCTAAACCAACAGCTTTGGCGAGCATAAATAATTTATTTTGATATATGTCCGTGGTCTGGTGAGTGTGCATTTAACTCCAAAAAAATCTGAACAAGGTTTATTTGAGTGAGATTAACTGACAACAGCATATGGGATATTTGTTTCCCTCAGTAGGGTCATAGGAAACTCAATGTCTGTTTATATAATCTGTATCATTATTGCTGGGTTTACATTAAAATGCTTAAGGGTCTGATATAACTCAAGCCAAATCAAAGCACAAACTAGCGTGACTTTTTTTTTATGAAATCTTTAAAAAATTGGCTTGGCCGATAAACAACTAAAATACTCATTGGTCTATGGTGATTATGTAATAGGAAGGTGTAGCTCTGAGCCTCCACCTTCTTTGACATTGAACTCTTCTCTGGTTCATTTCTTCTGTCAGGTGTGTGTAATTAAAAACACTGGAGAGCTGTTTTATAGTACAGTCTCAGAAATAAATGTACAGGAACTGTCTCAGGGGCAGTACCTTTTCAAAAGGTACATATTTGTACCTGAAGGGTCCATAATGGTACCTTAAAGGTACTTTTAGGTACATTTGGGTACTAATATGCACCTTTGAGGTACCATTGTAGACTCTTTGGATACAAATATGTATCTTTTGAAAAGGTACTGCTCCTGTACCTTTATTTCTAAAAGTGTAGAAACAAAAGTGTACATCTCGGTTACTGTCCTAAACCCGACCTGAAAGAGAGCTTCTAATTGAAAACTGACACCATTTTAATGTTTAATACCATAAACCTACTTGCTAAACAAATGTACTGTTTAAAGTGCTATATAAATAATTATGACCCGAATTACAGATATTACGCAAACATATACATCACTATTATCAGATTCCTTCTTTGCTGTTTTCTCACCATTGCAATTTTAGTAGTTTTGGATCACTTATGAGGGTGCACAGACCATCATCCAAGCACCAGCTTACATTTCAGTAAAAAAAAAATGTATGCTTTCACTTTTGATGACAATAATAAAAGTATTTTCAACTTTCAAAGTCACTAAATCTTCTTAATGTAAACCCTTTCAGTGTGTTTTGGCCCAAATCTGAAGTCAGTCCAAAATCTGCACTGTGCCAAATTTCAAATGTGTGCAAATGGTTAAATCTAATGTGATTTGCTTTTCAGGTCAATCCAGTTGTTTTAGAAGGTTGGCATAGCATGGTGTAAATAAATCCTGTAGACAAACTGATTCAGGATGTGGCCATTGTGTGGCCAAGTGTACAGTGTATATCCATAGACGGTGGACATTGGGGTATTTTTGCAGGGGCTTTAATGCACCAAAAGTGATTTGCGAGGAGTTGGATGGTAGCGTGGAGATGGACAAAACACTCCACTGCATTAATATTCATGTAGCAATGCATTTCAGCTGAGGAGAAATGGCGCACTTTCAAACAAACACGAGCCCCATCCATTATTCAAAGGCATCAGACCTGTGCTTATGCACTCACACAATCTCAACAAACACACACTCACAATCACAAATGCACATACACATTTGCTGGTCTTCCTCTGGGAATAGTGGGGAAATGCAAAACTTTACGTGAATAAGGTTTGAAATGGCACTAGAGAGCTACAATAAGCTCTGCAAGTGTTGTAAGAAATGTGAACATAGATCCACCTGACATCCATCTAAACTCTAGCAAGACATTACTGGCCTTTCAACACTGCTCTGCTGTGATTTTGATCAGCTCTTTTTCAGTCTCTTCCACAGATTATTGATTGTAGTGTTTCTTAGCTTGAACTTTGTTGACAGGATTTTCTGATTTTCAATCAGGTTTACATCAGGACTGTAGTCTGGCCTTTTTATTTATTCAGTGCAGTTGTATTCATCTGCAAGAAACTGCTTTACCTTTTATAATGTATGATGGGGCTCATTGCCCTACAAGCAAATTGCTTGGTGAGATTGTGGGACGAATGAAGAAATTGAATCACGCTGCAAGAGGAGCTTCTGATAAACATTTCCATTTACTCTGCCATGTAGCAGTAAAAGAGGCCAAACACCACCAAGCAACAGAGGCAAAACACCATCAAATCAATACACTTTACCTCCACCTTTGGATTCAGTCTTTCCCCAATTAAACAATATACATAATACTTCCAAAATGAATCAAACATTCACCACTAAAGTGAACATTCGACCAGTTAGAGGTTAGTCTGATCTTTTGATTTTTTTCAAACCACCTGTAGAAGACAATACAGTTTTGCCCTCTTCAGATGCACCAGACACCTTTTTATAAACACTTAATATTTCTTATAAACATATCAATACCTAATATGTCTAACACACTCTCTCCTCTCCATATGCGGAGAGAGGGGAGGAAAATCTAAACTTACTTCGACTTGTCATGGCATTTATATACTGCTGCTCTCTGATGATTTAAAGTGCTTCCTTTATCCTTACTTTTTTTCTGCAAGATAACAGCCAGAAAATAAGAATAACCTGTTTTTGTACATTTAAATTGTGCATGTGGACCGGTATCTTATATTGTGCATTAAAAACCTATAAATACATCTTTCTATGTTCTACACGTGTTTAGGTACAGTATGTGTGTGTATGAGATGTAGGGTTATTGATTGAATAGCCTGCTAATCTTGAATGAAAGCATCTGGTAAATGAATAAATGTAAATGTCTTTCTGCTGAAGAAGGTTTGATCACTGCAGAGGCTTTCAGTCCAAATCCTTTTGGAGACATTGTATGACAAGATTCAAATCTGAGCATTGCCTATTGAGTTTCTTCACATTATCCTGTCCTCTCATGCATTTGTCCTTCATGGATGATCAAACTTTTTGAAGAACTTGAATGACTGACATTGTAAAGATGCAATACACTAGAAATCATAGATGAGGAAAAAGCATCTCTTGCTATGATTGATAGGTTCATCCCTTTGGTTTTCATCCGGTTAACATGCTGTCTGGGGGTGTCAGTCACTTTAGAATTGCTCACTATCTTGCAAAGTCAGAGATAATTGTGAAATTAGGCTACTGGTTAAATACGTAGGGTTTAATAATAAAGAAAATTACCATATGAGTAACATGAAAATCTGAAAAAGAAAATCTAAAAAATATATATATTGTGACCCATGAAATTTAAAACAGCTCTATTACTCCTTTTAGGAGAACTTCAAACAGGAATAAGCTGTGACCTCAAAATTGAGGAAATTGGTTGGCTTTTCTCAAATTTTCTAATTTTGATGAACGAAATCTAGAAAATGATTTTCATTATCTTTCATTATTTACTTTATTATTTGCTTCAGAGCCATTTTACAAAAAAGGACATTCTCATTCTCTCCCAAAAGGAAGGTTTTGTCACATTTAGCCAGCTGAGACACATTTGCTTAGCAACTCCCCCAAACACACACACGCACATGAGAGCACAGCTTAAAGCAACAAAACCCAAATCAATTCACAACCCCACAGCATTCCCAGAACCCAGCGTTGATCTGAAGAGGAAACGCTATAAGACGGAAAGCAGTGGGTTAAAGAAGAAGGACACTTGAAGCAAGTTTGGAGGAAGAGAGCAGGAAAGGAAGTTGGAAGGTGGTCGGTCTCATGCGTCTTTCTTCAGTCTAATTAAAGTGTGAGTCAGAACTCAAGAGGCTGCTGGGCTTTAGCGAGTGTGGCTACTAGAATGTCTCTGTGTGGTAATTACTGCAACTCTGTGCAATGACGGCACCCATGGGAAGTAAATGGCAGGACCAGGGAAAAGCGGTGATGGAGGGCATCAGAAAGCCAAGTGAGCGTGTGAATGGCGGACGGAAAAGCTTTGATTGTTGGGAGAACTTCCGATCCCACAAAACAGGATGAGACGGATTTTGTTCATTGATTACTAGGATAGGATACACAACGGATTAAATCTTCTTGACGTCAGCTTAGCAACTTAGTATTAGGGTGGTGGGAATGGTTGTGGTAGTGTTGCATTGTGGTTGTTATAATTTTGGTAGTATATTTTCCTGGCTGTTAAAAAAGTAAAACATCAACAGTTGTTGTGTCCTAAACATGAACATAAAAAGGCACAATTAATCATGTAGTTTTCACTCTTGTCCCATTTTGTTATTTAGTTGTTATGCAGTAAAGAAATTACTGTTGTCTAGAAAAAAAAACATATGTACATACGTACAACATACATACAATCATACTCATTCTGAAAACGTAGCCTTATATACATTTCTGGAGATCGTGAATTATGTAGCCAGAGCAACGTATGGCTGCATTTCATCTTTAAAACGAATGCTACGGGGTGGTATGATGTAGTTCCTTTTCTCGCTTACAGTACCAGCTGACCACTTACCTCCGTATAGATGGCTTTTCCGCTGTTAGCAGTTTGTCCGGTAGCTTGACATGTACGTCAGCAGACTTGAAATGCAGAGCAGAGTTTACCGCAACAACGGGGTTCGACTCCAGTAAAGAATGCTTCCAGAAAGCAGGTAAGACAAAAACAAAAGGCAAAAAATAAAATAAACTGAGATCTGAAAAAGCGTACACAGCCACCTCTGGTGGATTCGCGAAAACAAAAACTGCAAAAAACTTAGCTCCTGGGACGTATTTTGCTTTCTCCAGAAATGTATAAAGTGGTACGTAATCAGAATGCACCTTGGTTGAAAAAAATTTTAATATATTATCATAATAGAAGTATTTCCCACTAATAGTTATGATAACTCAATTTTGAAATACAGTACTTGAAACATCGTATCTATTTAGAAAAAAATCTATTTAAATAGCCAACAACAATGATTTGTCTTTCTTATACTAAAACCTCACTCATGCTAACTTTTAATACTTACTTAATTACTTATTTGTTTATTACTTTTATCCCCAAATTATATTCACAGATATAGAATTAGTACAGACTTACACCTTTTTTTTATTTTATTTATACAAACTGTGAGGGGAAATCATTTGAAAATCAGTTCACGACTTTCCCATAAAATGTCCCATTTCATTTTTCCTTTTTTAATATAGTGCAAAGAAAATCAATTTTAATTATTGTCATATAATATTGAAGACCATTCTGTTTTTCCTAATGAAAACCAGGCACAAAATGTTTTGTCTGTTTGATTTTATTGTATTTGCCATAAAAAATTAAAGCACAACCTCTCCTCAACAATTACATGATCTGAGGCATCATTTATGTCTAGTTAGTAGAGGCATGTTCAGATCCTTAACAACTCTTAAACTCTCAACAGTTCCATGTTATTATTTGTTTGTCCACATTTTACTGTGGATTTCTGCCTGTAAACTATGTATTTCTGACTGTGACTTGAATGTGGGCTTATTAAAGGAAGGCTCATCATATTAATTGAAACTTGCCAGATAAACAGTGCCATTACGGCTCAAGTGATTCAAGTTACCCGAGGGCTATATTGATATTCATAAGCTCTGAGGAAACTCTGCTTATGAGTAGGTGGTAAAGAGAGGTCTGCTCTGTGAATGAATGTCACACACTTAAAAGTTCTCTCAGTGACTTTAAGACTTGAAGGACAGGCTTCTGATGAATATGAATCATGGTAAGGCAAGAAAACATCTTTAAAACAGACTCTTTTAACATTTGAAAAAAGAGAAGGTAATTCAGAAGGTAACTAACATATAATATACGGCCACTTTTCATGATGAATAACAAATAAACAAGAGTAATCCTGTTATCCTGCATTGAAAATACATTGGTTCATTTATCTAGATTCGTGTTGAATGGTATTGAAACAGAAACAGAACACTTTTCAGCATACTAGGCATATTATTAGGAGGTAATGTGTAGATACTAAAAATAAAATACAACAATTAATATTTTTGTTTATTATTATTATAATTATTATAAAAATATATATACAAGATAATAATAAGACTATTATACAATCTTATTTTAAAATGATATAAGAATAACTTTGTGCATATTGTAGTTCAATATGCAAAGTAGTTCAAAATCATTACTGATGAAGATTTGTTTGCTGTTCTATTTCTTTTTATATTAGAAGACAGAACATTTGTTATTATTAAACCATAAACAAATTGTACTAAATATTTTTGACAACATTTCAAACTAATTTGTCAACTTTATTATTATTCATTAGAACATCAAACGCAGTCAAGACATTAAGTAGGAGTGTAGGGTTTCTACACTGTAAACCCAGAAATTGTCATTACTAAAGATATTAAGTTAATATAACTTGACATAACTAATATAACTTGAAAATACCAAACGCAGGGGTGACACGCCGGCGCAGTTGGTAGCACTGTCGCTTCACAGCAAAAAAGTCACTGGTTCAAGCCCTGGCTAGGTCAGTTGGCATTTCTGTGTGGAGTTTGCATGTTCTTCCCGTGTTCGCCAGGGTTTCCTCCAGGTGCTCTAGTTTCCCCCACAAGTCCAAAGACATGCACTATAGGTCCTCCAGGTTGGGGGTTGAGCGTTGGGCTAATGACCCAGCTCATAAAAATTGGATGTTACGAAACACCAACATGGTGTGGCTAAATATCAACTTCAATATAAAATACCCTGAAAGTAAGTAAGTAAAGCATATAAAAGCTGAAACATTTGAAAGTTTAGTATATTAGCCATTTTAGGTTATCTGTACTTAAACATTTAGGTTATCTGTAATTAAACATTTAAGTTATCTGTAATTAAACATTTAAGTTAATTCAATGAAGTGGTCACATGTGGTCAATTCACATGTGGTCAATTCAATTAATTGGGTTTTTGATTTCCTATTACTCAAAAGAACTGAGGGAATCAGTTCACTTTCCTCAAATCATTTGAGGAGTCTCAAGTTATTAGGGTTTACAGTGTAGTCCAAATATCTATTCTGTGGCTCCTGGTCAACTATAAGTCAGACTCATTATTGCATATCTTGTGATGTGACTATTGCGGATGCGCACATTGCAATATCAATGCTGATATAACACAAAACGATATCTTGTGCAGCCCTAACATGGAGTATGACAATACCAGACAATGAACTCAACACACTCAGGGATATAAATACACAGGGCATGATTTAACAGATTACAAACATGGGAGAGACACAGGTGGAACTAATTAAACTAATGAATGGCGGGAAAACTGAACAAAGGAATTACATGACAATAACAGAAAGCACATGGAACACAACACATGACACAACAAATACATGGCACATAACACAACGAAGACACCAGATTGTGACAGATACATATAATCCTGTACATTTAATATTTATTTTAGAGGTCCACCCCAAATCTAAATACTTAAAATCTTAAAAATGCACTTTGCATTATTTTTTCCACATGACAGTAATCTCATACGGTGTTTTAAGAGATGAATGTGTCAATGGGTTTAATATATTTCAAATAGCTGCTGTATGAATTGTCATGTGGGTTTGTGGGTTTGTTGTTTGAATAATACTTTTTGTCTTCCACCTTATTAAAATGAACAACAACCACATTTACATTTTGATTCCAGTTATTCTGTTCAACATAAACCAGTCGTTCAGCTTGTTGCATATCAATCTGCTGAACGTATGTACTGTATGCAGAGTATCTTTGAGTTTGTGCATCAATAGACTAAGTGAATGGGCCCATGCTGTGCGTCTAGTGTGTGTGAGAGTGAGTGTGTACTTGTGGGAGGAGTGGATGTGTCAGTGGATCATAGCGTAAGTAAATTAAAGTGTGTGATGTTTTGCTTAAGAGGGTTGTTGGCTGAGACTGGGTCACTTACACTTATGATGTTGAATGTGGCACAGCGTGTTTGTTTCAGTGGGGGTTTTTTTCTTTCGTTTGTGGCCCATTTGCGGCATTGTTGAATGAGCATGAATGACCAGCGCTGTGTGAAATCAGCTTGGGTAATGAACATTTATGCAGGAGTACTTCAGGAAAATAAACAAAGGAGGGTGAGCGAGGAAAAAAGAGATAATATTCAGTGTTGTGTCACTCTTGATCAAGCGACACAAAATCAAAAAGGTTTTGATGGGCAGCAGGGTCAAAAAAAGATGGATTTTGATATCTGCATGTTCTTAGTCTGAAGCATTTTGATCGTTCATGATGTTGTTCAATTGGGTTTTTCACTGTAAAATATAGGGTCTGTTGGTTACACTTTTAATAAGCTATTTTTAAACCTGCCTACTGTAAACATGCATCTCGATTTATTAGTCTGTGCATGTAAGGTATGAGCAGTTCACACATGTGCTTTGAATCATTTTGCACTACTTAATTTGTCTACAAGATGTCTGAACTAGGCATCTAACCCATTCATTGTTTGTTTTTCATTCAGAAAAGATATGGAGAAACATTAACAGCTCTACTGAAAACGTCAATTGATGTGATGGGTTGACAAAGGAATGTGTGACAGGAATAATGTGATTTAGTTACTGTACTTTAAATGGGTACAAAGAGATTTTTTATCACACAAACTTTAGGTTAAATAACATATGGTTTATAAATTTCACACATCTGGGCAAGTTGCTGAATGATTGTTCTTTTTTAATCACTATTTCTCCATTTTGCCAGCCTTTCCAGTGTATTTTATTTGATTTAATTTGATTTATATTATTTTATTAATTGAGTCATTTAATTAAAATTTTTATCACTTAATTTATTAATTCTTTAAAATTAGTAGGCTAATAGAGTATACACTATAGTACAAAACTTTTCTCATAATCACACCCTGTATAGAAATTTGATATGGCAATATATAGTAAACAAATTGCATATTTTGATCTACTAGGGCTGCACAATTCTGGCTAAAATGAGAATCGTGATTTTTTTTTTGCTTAAAATAAAGATTACGGTTTTCTCATGATTCTGTAGGTGTAAAATAAAGGTTAATATGAGTAGGCTATTATTATTGTTAATCTTAAATATATGGTAAAAAACAATAATAATATTAGGCCTATTTACTTTTGGTTAAAATGCAAAATGTATAGACTTGGATCAGTGGACTTGAATAGATTTTAAATTTGTCCTGGTCAGTGCGTCAACTCACGTGTGATTTCGTTGCTGCAAATACGTCATTACATGAAGACGGAAATGACATTTTTTGGGTGAATTATACCTGATAAATACATAAAAGTACATATGCTGAGCAACTTATATAAAACAATGTTTATAAAAACTGTGATGGGAAGACATTTGAAGATCAGTTCATGTTAAATTGCCTTTATGCTTCTCTCCTTTACTTAAAAATATAATTGGCTAAATCTTAGAAATGATGTATTTAGATCATGTGGAGGTTCAAATAGAGATCACAATCTTTTTTCTATTAATCTTACAGCCCTAGTTAAATCAACTAAAATTATTAAAACGATCCCCTGCAAAAGATTGTTCTTTAGAAAAATGCCCTATGTCCTACAGATTCTGGTTGTTCAGCATCTTTTGCATATTTGAACCATTAACAACAGTGACTGTGTGATTTTGAGATCCATTTTTCACTCTGAGGTGAATTAAGGCAATCAAACACAACATGAAAACTTTTGTAATTTGAAGATCAAGCTAAAATTTACTTCATTTGTCAGCAGGAAAATCAACTGTTCAGAACATTCAACAGGTATTGACACAGTTTTGTGATACTTTTTGCTCACATTTTCACAGATGCTGCAAGGGGTTCATACATTTTCAAGCAGCTCTATATGTTAGGATATGTAAGAGAAGTGTCATATTTTGCAATAGGGTCATATTTGATATATGGTGCTAATTCTGCACATAATGTTTTGTGGCATAATGTTATAGTTACTTTGCGGCTATAAGTACAGCAATTGTTAACTAGTAGTTCATACTGCCTCATTTCAAAAGAACTGAAGCATGAGTAAACATGATAATTCTTTCATCTTTACTCCTAGTTATAGCACAAAATAAGCTTAAATGAACCTCTCACATCTTTTACGGCCTTAGTGTTTCAACAATGAAAAGACAAGACATCTAGTAAAAAAACAGTATGAATTAATTACATTTTAATATCCACAGCTTGCTCAAACAGCATTTTGCTATATATTTAAGCTAATTTAACCTATAACATAACCTGTTAGGGATGTCTTATCCATTTACAGTGTGTCTAAACAAAATGTTGTTTATTTAAAAAAGACTTACTTATTGTTTGACAAGGATTCTGTTAATCTGGATTTTTTCATTATTCATTTGATTAGCTTAATTGTCTAACTTATAACATTTATAAATAATATATGATTTCACACTGTGAAACTTTTAATTGTGTAAATGGTAAATATAAACAGTTTCTTTGGTTCATCTTTGCCCACTTCTAAACCAAGATCTGGTGCCTTGGCAGATGCACGGTAGGCCTTTGAGTTAATCCGTTTATGATCTCAAGTGGCAATTAAAGTCCTGTTATCTTGATTGGTGTAATTAGAGTTTCAAGATTGATACTTGCAAAAGGTAAGTGTCTTTTCTCAGCAGATGCATACATTTAGTTGTATGTAGATGTGATTGAGTGACTGCATGTATGCTGCCATGCATTTGCCTTGTCAAAATAATCCAGGTTAATCTGCATTTTAGTGCACAATGTTTTACATCAAAGAATCAAGTTAGCAGCCTTATGCCTAATCTGCCTTATTCTTGCTCTCGTTTTCATTTTGGGTTAACCCACTTTCTTTTTACTGCTGTAAGCATCTGGCAAATGAGCCTATTCTGAGACAATGGCCTCTGCCTCCAATTAAAGCATTAAATCCTGCTGAAAATTTACTGGGGCAAGAGACACGAGAGAAAGAGGGATGGTGATCAATATCTGGACAACAAACAAGAAGGAATGATTGAGGTGATTCACTCAGGCCTTGGTGTGGACTTTGCGCTTTGAGGAATATTTACAGCCATTTTTGAAGCCAGCAGGTTCACGAGCCTCTGCATGTGAGCATGCAACCACTGAACCGGGCTCTCCAGCATAGCCCAGGGAGCCCAGGAAAAATTGCATTGCTAATCAAAAGCTGGACAGCTCTGCAGCAGTCATAAAGTGTGCTGGTTCGCCCTGTTTACCTGCCTGTCAGTTTTTTTTGTTTGTTTTTGGATGGGTGGGTAGAAGGGGGTTCAGTTGGGGTAAACTAAGTGAGAACATAATTGTTAATGGTGTTACTTCAAATTATTCGTAAGGGTTTTGTCTGTTAGATAAATAAAAATAACATATACTCTCATTTAATAAGGATATCAAGACAAGACAGCCTAGCAACCTTGGTGGCCACTTTGCAAGAACCAAGAATTCTAAACACAATACACTCTTAAGACCAATTCATACTGGACTGAAACACACAGACAGATGGCAACAGAGCCTTTTATTGGATCATTGTTTTATCCATGTTTCTGTTGGTTGGAGCTTATTTTTTCTGACTGAATCAGCTACAGTTGGGCATTGTTTTTTACAATACTTGTGCTAAATTGATACTTTTAAAATGATATGGTGCCCAAACAATGCCTGAACTTTAAAAAAAGACCCATTTAATGATGCTGGGTGACCTTTTTAAACTATACATTAAAAGTTTAATGTATATACGATAATATAAACAACAATATAAAAGTAAAAAAAAAAATGCAACAAATTTACAACTCACTTTCTTTCGGCTTTGTCCCTGAGGGGTCTCTTTTAAGGGTCGTCACAGAGGAACGAAACACTAATTACTCTGGCATATGTTCTATGTGGTGGATGCCCTTCCAGCTGCAAACCAGTACTGGAAAACACCGATACACTCCCACATCCACACACACATTCATTCCATACAGTCAATTTAGTTAATCCAGTTCAAATATACCACACATAAACACAGGGAGAACATGCAAACTCCACACAGAAACAGAAAATGGCCCAGCCAGGGCTTGAACCAATAACCTTATTGCTGTGAGGTAACAGTGCTAATGACTAACAATACTTTAATAAAACCATCCAGGGTTACAAAAAGAACCATTCAGTTAACATTTCTTAAAAGAGAGACTTTTTTCCTGTCAAAGCAAATAAATAAATAAAATTACATAAATTAAATAAACAAAATCAAAACAAAAGTTGTCCGAAAAGAAAGTATTTCCTTTAAACCAAAATTATAATTTTAAGAATAAAAGCATTAATAATATATTATGTATACTTGAAACCTAGTGGTTAAACTAGGTGTTGTAGTTCAAATTTAAAATACTAGATTTTTTTTTCCAATTTCATTTCAGAGGCTGTTACTGTCCTGCAGAGGTCACATTTTTGGCTGTACCCACATATATAGAGCCAAACACAGTATATTAAACCTGCAGTGGGTGGAGTAATAGACAAAAACAACAAAATGATATGGAACGTACATTTTTAAAGAAGAAAAATTGCCTTAAGCATTGTTTTTCATATAAAAAGTATGTTACCTAAGCATGTTTCTTAAATAATTGCAAAAATATTATGATATTTGTTTTGCTTTATAAGAGTTAAAAACGGCAGGAAGGTAGATGCCTAGGAACAAGCTTGGCCACTCCTGATGTAAATAAACATTTTCCACTCTAAAGAAATTGTCAACATTATTAGGAAAACAGTATGCTAAAAATAAATGCTTTCTTATGCATTTTAAATGTTTTGCACACAGATGACAATGTTGAAAAAAAATTGTAGCATACTATACTTGTCAGACTTTAAAAGAAAACACTGTGCTCCTACATACATGGTCCTGTAGTCCACCTTAGTTTTTTTTTTGCATGTCAGGTACTAGCATACATTGTAGACTGAACACATATGGTAAAATGGCTTAATTTACACAAAATCATATTTCTGTAGTTTACACAGCTGCCATAAATGCTGCAGCGTTCAAACAATTTTCAAAAGTTTGCATTTTTATTCTCCCCAAACGCTATTGACATGTAAATGAACAGCCAGAGCACACAAAACATTTTTAGTTCAGAATGATGTTGTGTAAACACACCCTTAGTGTATTGTAAAGCTTCTATTATGTTAGATTTTATCATGTAACCCTGGATGTCTATAAAACAAAGCGAGCAGCATTGTGAGGACACCTTTTGCAGCTCTCACAGTGGTCTTACCAAATGTTCAAACTCCTCTCTTACCTTCTGAAATGGATTTCTGCTAATTGAAGCCACAGCTAATCTGTATGCATAAGTGTGTTTGTTGTCGACTACTAATTTGATCAACAGCGGTGCTTGCTCTCCTCGAACGTGGATTTAATTTGAATTCACTGGAGTTCAAAACTGTCTTTTTTACATTTGCGTGTGTGTGTGTGTGTGTGTGTGTGTGTGTGTGTGTGTGTGAGAGAGAGAGAGAGACTATAAATAGCTACTTGACTTCTTTGTCACAATTGGGTCGAAGGAAGTTAAAAATACAAGAACGTCCCAGCAGAGCCGACAGATCAAGTGTGCAGGACGTTAGAGAGGCAGTAAGAAACACAAGACTAATAATGCACTTCATCCTCAACGGCACTAAAATGTCTAGGCAGTCTACATTAGGAGTTTATATTTATATTTGCTTCCTTTTCATTCATTGCGATCACCCACACTCGCAGCTTTTTCAGGTTCATTTTGTTTAATAGCAGAAGGATCTTCCTTGACATTTCTGTTTCTATGGACAATGTGAATTGTGCACACATGTGTTGATTCATATGTGATTCCGTGAGCGTCTATAAGCAATTGTGCACACATTAACCTCAACATGCTTAGTATTCAATGCCGGTTGTTTCCTAACACTCACGGCTGCTGCAGCTTTTCTCCTAGCGGATTTCCGACTGGCAGAGGCGTCACCATGGAGACAGACATGATGTCAGCCCGGTGGCATTGCTGATTATTGAAGGATGAAGTTTCTCTCTCTTCAGAGCACACTGTGTGTGTATATGTAGTGTTTTTAGGGCTTAGACTGAGAGTTTGTTTGTGTGTCTATATATTTGTGTGTGTGTGTGTGTGTGTGTGTGTGTGT
>CAIGQZ010000320.1:15750586-15761950 GCA_903798205.1 Danio tinwini | reverse complement strand
TGTGTGTGTGTGTGTGTGTGTGTGTGTGTGTGTGTGTGTGTGTGTGTGTTTCTGAGAGAGACAGGTAAATGCTCAGTGAAGGAGCAACGAGAAGTAGTTTGTTCAAACACTTGTTTGGTGAAATGAACTGGGCAAAATAACAGCAGCGAGAAAGGGCAACCAACCAAACAGTTGTCTGTTTTTTATGTTTGCACATTCATGCTTCTGTGTAGATGCACATTAAAGTGTCATGAAACCGTTTACTGTCAAGATTTTAAACATTTTAAAAAAAGAGAGAAAGCATTTCTCTGTGCTTCATTTATAGCAAAAGGTCATGAATATTGCTAGGACGGTTTCTTGTTATTAGCTAATGTCATAGAGTCCACCCAGGCTCATTATGGATATGTACCCCTGTATAAATTATTGGAGAGCGCGAAATACATCCCAGGAAGTATGTTTTTTTTTTGTTGCAGTTTTTGTTTTTGCTAATCAATCTCAAATTAATCTTGTGATTGCCGTTCACGCTTGCTGTTCTCGCATAAATCTACTAGAGGCCACTGTTGACTGACCGACCGACTGACTGACCAAAACCCCCACCCACCCTCTTACCTAAACCCAACCAATAGTGTTTTCAAAAGCACCGATTGATCCGGCCACTGCCTTTCCTAAACTCAACCGGCAGTGTTTTCAAAAGCAATCCAGAAAAAAAAGCAGGCCACCTGATTTGTTACCACACTTTCATATCTTACCACATTCTCACCCTGTTATTTACTTCTTTATTTTTTTATATTTATTTTATTTTATATTGTGCCTTTTACGTTTTTGACTTACCTGCTTTCTGAAATCGTTCTTCAGCAGACTTGAACTTCATTGTTGCAGTAAACTTCTCTCTGCACATCAAGTCCGCCGACATATGCGGCAAGCCACTGGACAAACTGGTAACAACAGAAAAGTCGTCCACACGGAGGTAATCGGTCAGCTGGTAGTGGGAAAAGAAACATAAGCTATCGGCAGCATCATACTGCCCTGTATTTTTCATTTTAAAGATGAAATGAAGCCATACATACCTCTGGCTACATAATTCACACTCTCCATAAATGCATATGGGGCTACATATGCACAATGAGCCTGTGTTGCATAGAGTCTAATGAATAATTTTGATATAATAGCCATGATGCACTGTAGTTATATTAACTTAAATATTTAGTACAAGTTAAGCTCAATTGATGGCATTTGTGGCATAATATAGCTAAAACTAATGTTGACACATTCATTATTGTTTTTACAAACCAAAAAAAAGTTCTTGTTTGTTATTATTTGTCTGTGTGCATATTCAGAACCAGTGAAAACCACATATATAATATTTATTGTATTTATTTTAAGCAATACCACAAATTCTGTCGATTGATGAACAGTAATTGAAAATCGATAGATCACCTGACATAAAATTTCTATTCTTTTATTTACACACTCTCTAATTATTCCAAACCACTCTGGAGTTAAATTTTTCTGTTGAAAACAAAAGAAGATATTTTGAAGAAAATGGGAAAATGATTAGCCATTGATTTTTATAGTATTTTTCTATGTACTATTTGCGGTGTCACATGGCGCAGTGGGTAGCATGATCGCCTCACAGCAAGAACATTGCTGGTTTGAGTTGATGGTGAATTGAATAAGCTAAATTGGCCATACTGTATGTGTGTGAATGCAAGAGTGTATGAGTGTTTTCCAGTTTTCAAGTTGGCGGTTTATTCCCCTGTGTCGGCCTCTGATTACTAAAGGGACTAAGCTGAAAAGAAAATGAATGAATGAATAATAGGTTTACAACATTCTGCAAAATATATTATTTTGTAATAGTAGATTTGTAAAAGTAACCAAATATATCTTTAAGCTTTTCTTTTAAATATATTGCCTACTTTCACCATCTTTCATCCTATACAACACTTACAAATCTGTCAACATTAAAAAAAAAAAACGCCTAGCGGTGTTTCACGACTTTTCTTGTCATATCCCTCTGAAGTTCAAACTCTAATTCCTCTAAGTCTTCCAGCTTTGCCAAGTCCATGTCTGATACATTTTTTATTCCTCTTTTAAAAATAGCCAGTAGAGCGGCATTAAATACACTGACATTTAAGAACGGAGACCATTTAAAATGTGTCTCGATCGGACCCTTATTGCATAAGCGGCGGGTGTTATTATTACATAACATGGACAAATTCCTCAGAGATGTCATGATAGTGCCTCAGCAAACACAACTGGAATTAATTCAACTTATGAAACATGCTGAGTGGCTTGTTGCAGTGTTACTACGTGTTATAAATATGATCAAGTAAAAACATCAGGGAAAAAGTATTATAATAATGTTAATATAATAATATGTTATGTTATTATATTAATATAGTAATATGTTAAGTTAATTCAGGTAAGAATAAAAAGTAAAATAACAAGCACTGTAAAAAAAATTATCGCTGCCGTAATTATAAAATTATTTGTTAGTTGAATCAAATTAACGTATCTTGTCATCTCAACTTGCATCAATCAAACTGACTCAAAATATTAGGTTAAGCTAATTAAATTAGCTGAAAAACGGATTAACCTATTAAAATAAAGCAACATAAAATATTTGTTGTCTTGACTTTTTGTCATTACATTTTTTACAGTTTATATTACAGTTATACAGTTATATTAGTACTCAATTCAAGTATCTAGCTTAGGCTTATAAATATATATTTTACTCAGAGTTATTTGTTTACAATGTTTCTTAAACTGAATAATAATCAGGATAATAAAATAAAGTAAGACATACTGAAAAACCTTAAAGTCAAAATCTCTAAATGAAATAAGTTAGTTTAACTTATAATTTTTAAAAAGGTTTCTTTGACTCAATGAAAATAAAACTAGGAGCATTAACAAACCTTGCAAGTATCTATATTGTTGTTTGGACTTAATTTGTTGAACTTATAGCAATTCGAGACCTGAACTTAAAATGTTTATTTATTAATACTCTGAAAGTTTGACAACACAAATTATCAACACACATAATATATGTGTATATGACTATATATAGTCATGGTTGTTTAGTTTTCAGTACTCAAACCATATTGTTTCAAATCGTAAATAGTTTGCCGCAATCGGTTTCCTCAACAGTTTGAGTTAATTGTACTCATCGGGTTTTACAGTGTGATATTGGTGTTTTGTCGTGCAATTAGTACTTTTTTCAATGTTTTCCAGTTTGTTTGACATTACATTTCTTGCTAGGAAAGGTAACTTGATGTTTTACAAAATCTGAAGTACAAATCAACTGAAGTAGAACTTACTCAGCAAGCAATGTTACTACATTACATTACTTACTTGCACAGATTTGACTTCATTCTCTACATTATTGGCTGCTGTCATGTTGGCTTTGCTGGGAATGGGTTGTGTTGCTCTGAATTGTAAGGGATCTTGCGAGTGATCCATGCTTGTTTTGTTTCTCAGCTCACGTAGCTGCGCACTTCTGAATGCAAGGACAGTTTACCATGTCTCTGCCCTCTCTCGCCCCGTCTCTAGAACCTTCTTCAGAGAAATGAGCAGGCTGTCAACCCAGCACGAGGAAAACAATACTTCACCCTTCATCATTTCTTTTTTTAGACCAGCTTTATTCCTTTTTTTCATATTTATTATTATGGGACGCCTTGAGATCTCTTGTGTGATCTCTTGAGAAGCATTGCAATGTCTGAAATATTTGGTAATAAAGGGATAGTTTATCCAAACATTCTGTCATTCTTCATGTTGCTCCAAATCCGTAAGACCTTCATTATTGTAGCTTTATAAAATCATGATTGAGCTTCATATTATTATGATTGACCACATTTAACTGCTATTCTGACTTTCAAGGGAGGATCTACTGTATGAAAGAGTGAATTTATTGGCTTTGCCGGATCTTTAAGTCTACAATGAGATGATTATTGTGCTTAATTATCCCTGGCGACTAATGCCCCATGACTAAAGAAAGGGCACTAATGTGAGTGTACACACCAACACAAAATGGCAGGCATAGAAGCGTCATTTCAAAAATATATATAAACCTGCTTTAGGCTTGTTTTTTTTTTTTATTATTTGACGTACCACATTAAAAAATGTCCGACCAATGAGATCATTCACGTGCATTGAGCTGCTGAAGTTACTGTAAAACATGCAACACAGGCTCATTGTGGATACGTACCCCTGTCTATATTTCTGGAGAATGCAAATTATGTAGCCAGAGGTACATATAGCTGCATTTTGTCTTTAAAAGGAACGCTATTGGGCGGTATGACGCTGCCAATGCCTTCTGTTCCCTTTAGTGTAACCAGCTGATCGGTTGCCTTTATATAGACGGCTTATTTGGTTTTACCAGTTTGCACAGTAGCTCGCTGTGTACACCGATGAACTTTGGACACAAAGCTGATATGACCGCGATGGTGGGGTTTGAGTCTGGCAAAGAACAGTTCAAGAAACCAGGTAAAACTAAAGCAAAAACCTAAACAACAGGCTCAAAATGTGGTGAAATCACACACCCGCGACTGATGTTCTATTTCTAGATTGCTTTTGAAAACCCTATCCGTTAGATTTAGGCATGGCGGTGGCTGGGTCAGTCAGTCAGTCGACAGCAAGCTGGCTCTGGTAGATTTACGCAAGTAGAGGACGTGAGAGAGAAATTTAAAATCATCAAAAAGCGCACAGTGGCCTCTGGTGGTTTTACAAAAACAGCAAACATATTTTGATTTCCACAGAAATGTAGACCTGGGTACGTATCTGTAATGAGCCTGGGTTTCAACCATGACCTGATGCCGCTCAAGCACAAAACCGTCTAGTCAAGGACACAGAAATTGCAGAAAAAACATGATTGAGTTTCACATTTCATTTCATTTCATTTCATTTTCTTTTATGTTTTTTTTTTTTTGCGCAAATGTTTGAGCATATGTTCTGTAGTGGAGGAGGTTAACAGAAATGGAAATAAGGTTAAAGTGTGAGGGTGACTTATATGCAAGAAGTGAGTGTCAGAACCGTAAAGTTGCGCAGTGCCTTGTGTACTAGAGCATTTTTGTTTTTCATCAAGCGCCATCTAGTGTTTGGGAGTGGTCACTCGGCTATCCGCCAGGCCATGTCAAAAAATGTATTTACAAAAAAAATCTTCCTATATGCATGATCGATAAATGTTTTTGTGAAATAAACTTGCAGTAACAAAAACTATTTACATATGAATGTGAAAATTGACAGGGATTCCAATACAGAGGGAATCAGCTTTCATTTTTGCTTTGATAGTCACAAAATAAGGGGGTTGTGTTAAAATCAAGACTGGTAAATTAACTTGCTCTAAATTGTTTTGTTTGTTTGTTTGTTGTTTGTTTTGTTGTTTTAATCTTCAAACCAAACCAAACTTACCATTTCAGATAGCAACTGTATTTACCAAATTTTGATATTTGAAAGTTCACAACAAAAGCTAAATTAACCCTAAACAACAGCTAGTTCAATTGCAATTTAAATCCAGATTGTTTAAATTAAATAATGGAATTTTTCATGAATCAAATATAAGTGAAAACTTAATTTATTAATGGATAAAATGTTCTGTGAACTCAATATCTGATTCTATTTAGCTGAACTTAAACTGACTGATTTGTAGCAGATTTCTTGTCAGACAGAATAAGCAGAATACATGCTAAAGTAAATGTTATTTTGTGTTTTTGTATTTTTATTTATTTATATCGTATAATATTTTATTTGTTCTACTGATTATGCTTAACAAGTACATATGGCCCTCGAAGTGCATTAATTCCTTTTTTTTTCATTCAATAATTAATTCAATTAAAAAACTATTGAACCCAACAGTTTTGTTTTGTCCATTTTTGACTCAAAATTGGATTAAAACAACCCACTTGTTTTAGCATTAATATGATAACTCACTAGTTGAGTGTGACATCTAAGTGTTACACATTTCAATGACATCTAATACATTTTAATTGTATGAACAAACACATATTTGCTACATTGTTCATTATATGAAACAAAAGCAACAAAAACTCTCTTCTAATTATAATGGTTTTAAGAAATAGCATTCTGACGCGCATTACAATTCGCCCCACCCCCCACCACCACAACCCCCAAAACAGGTTCACTTCCCTCTCCAGGTGTTGAAAACAGTGTTATTTTTCCAGTCTAAAAACAGAGGTAAGAGATATAAAAAGCTTTCAGACATTGATTTGTTTTGCAGCTGGCTGGACTGAAGTTCACGGCCGCTGGGCTGACAAAGTTGACGTGCGTCTAAAAGGCTCTTGAGAGGGTACTTGGGCTTCAGTAATAGATCACCTGAACCGTCATTATCGACAGGAAGTTGAAGGAAGTGTGGGCTTTTAATGGCTGGAGAGCGAAGATGAGCGTGTTTTTCTCTTGCTGGTCTTTATCATTTTGTTGTGCTGCTACTTAAGAGTTTGCTTCAAGGTTTCTATCTTTTTTTAAAAAGGCAATTGCTTTATATTTTCTCAATACAGAGTTCTTGTGATGTTTTTTGATGTAACTAATTCAACTGGCACAGTATATAACATACCTCTGTTTTAAACGAATGGCTCACCAAAAATAAACATTCTGTTCCTTTAAACTAGCCCAAACCAACAGAAATAGTTGATTAAAACTAATATTTAGTGCACAACTCTTTTTTGAGCTTTAATACGAAATGAGATGAGTTTTGATGAAAGGGAATGTTTTTTTTGTGTGTGTGTGTGTGTGTGTGTGTGTGTGTGTGTGTGTGTGTGTGTGTGTGTGTGTGTGTGTGTGTGTGTGTGTGTGTGTGTGTGTGTAAGTACAACTTAGTTACAGTGTATGATGTCTAGAATATGATTATACTCTTGGGATAAAGGCAGTCGTATATTTTCATGCATAACAGATTTTAATTAAATGTGATATTTAAAGTAAAATAGAATTTGAATGCATTGGCATTGTAATATTTCAAGTGAAATAAATAAATAAATAAGTAAACAAATAAGAATCTGAATTTGTATTATTCAAAAGTTTATGACTAGGTTGCACGGTGACTCAGTGGTTAGCACCTCACAGCAAGAAGGTCATTGGTTCAAGTCCCGGCTTGACCATTTGGCATTTCTGTCTAGAGTTTGCATGTTCTCCCTGTGTTTCATGTGGGTTTCCACCTAGTGTTCTGGTTTCCCCCACAGTCCAAAGACATGTGCTATAGGTAAATCGGATTAACTTAATTGGATGAACATAAAGTTTGTGTGAATGTGAGAGTGTTAGGGTGTTTCCCAATACTAGGATGCAGCTGGAAGGGCATCTACTGCGTAAAACATATGCTGGATAAGTTGGCGGTTCCCCTGATAAATAAGGCACAAAGCCGAAGGAAAATGAATGAATAAAAATGTTTATGATTTAGAATTGTCATGTTTTTGAACGTATATAAAGGCTGCATTTACTTCAATAATATAGTGATTTTTATGAAATATTAAAATAGCCTTTGTTTGTTTTAATATTTTTTTCAAATGGCATAATTTCCTACTAAGGGAAGATACGTTTTCAGCATCATTACTCCAGTCTTCAGTGTCACAAGGTCCAGAAATAATTCAAATAAGCATATTTTTGTAATCTTACTATTCTCTATGATAAAACATCTGTGCTGCCTAATATTTTTGTTAATTGTAAATAGCAGTTCATTCTTTTTTATGGATTCTTTTTTTAGAATGTTTAAAGAACTAGATTTAAAGAGATATTAAAATGTTTTAGGTTTATATTAATTAGATTGTTAATAATAATAATAATAATAATAATAATAATAATAATAATAATTCTTACTTTCACATTACTTTCCCTTAAATATTAAGTAACACATTTAGTTACCTAAAAAATTTACTCAAGATTGTAATATATTACTACTATTTACTCTGTGTAAGAGGACAACAAACATCAAAAGTGTGTTCATTATTCATTAAAATTAATTCAATTAATTATTTTAAAATATATAAATAGTTAAAGCTAATTTATTTACATTACATATTTCATACTCAATCGTAATTCAAAGTGCTATACACAAACAGGAATAAAAGAAGAGTAAGAAAATAAAAACAACAGAGAATAAAATGATTCAAAACAGATAAAAACAGATTAAAATGAGTTAAAACATATTTTTAAGGGAATAAAAAGAAAATAAAGACAAACTAGTGCGATCTACATTTAAAAAAATACATTGATTAAACATTTGTGTAAAACTATAAATAAAATGCTACAGTAAAAATCTGCAACCTGGTTAAAAGTTTCCCTATTATATACAAATATAATATGCAAACGGACTTTTTTGGACATTAAAGTGATTATTTTTAATTATTTGACCTTTTTACATTTGGTCTCCTCCCCCCATGATTTTAGTTGTGTTTTTTTGTAACAAGAATACAAAGTTAGGGTACATTACAGCATTGGTGTGTTAACACTATAAAGTAATGATCTCTGGTAGTTTATCATAAAATTTAGAAATTTCGGTAACACTTTATAATAACTACACACTATGAATAATTTATAAATCATTAGCATATAGTAAATTTATTATTTGTTAAGCAGTAACTCTACATTAGTAAACGTTAGTAAGCAGTTTATAACTGAAACTACTATTTTATCTATTTTAGAGCTCGCCATATTTATTTCAGAGATCCAGTAAACTGCTAATAAACTATTCTGGCATATGTTTTACTGCTATTTTATCTATTTTAGAGCTCGCCATATCTATTTCAGAGATCCAGTAAACTGCTAATAAACTATTCTGGCATATGTTTTACGCAGTGGATGCCCCAACCCAGCACTGGGCAACACCCACACTCATACACTACAGGCAATTTAGTTAATCAAATTCACCTATAGCGCATGTCTTTGGACTGTGTGAGAAACCAGAGCACCCAGAGGAAACCCACACCAAGACAGAACATGCAAACTCCACACAGAAATGCCAACTGAACCAGCGACCTTCTTGCTGTGTGGTAACAGTTCTAAACACTGAGCCACCGTGCCGCCTTGTACCTGCATGTGTTTTCTTAAGATGCAGCATGTTGAGCTCTGTCGGCCATCGTAATAAATCAACCTCTGCAGATAGTTTTTATTTTTGGGTTTCCCAACCAATCACCTGAGCTGTGATGTGAAAGGCAGCAAATGTCAGGAAAAATAAATTCAAGCTCTAAAGAGCCATCCAAAAAAATAAAAGTCACTTGTAAAACATTTAATTCTCACAATGTATTTATTTTCCCCAAATGATTGGCAGAATGCATAGTTACGGCTGGTTGCAAAATAATTTGGATTACAAGCGACTGCCATGTCATTAAAATGGAACAAACTGCAAACACACATACACTTATGCCCATTTGCACTCTAAATATCAGTCCTCTTTCTGTAAAAGTTCGATAAGAGCCTCTTTCTTCACCCGGCTCCCCTCACCCTGGATGCCTGCCAGTGGCGAACCGCAGCTTTGTGAGCTGGACACAACAGCGGCGGCATCCCCAGAAAGACTTTCTCTTTCTCTCTCTCCCTGCCATATTCCTCCACATCCTCTTCCGTCTGACCCCCACTGCCCATTATTCAATCCGCAGCTAGACCCATGGGGCCCGGGGATCCTCAGTAATGCAGCCTCATTGATTTATAATTCCATGCTGCGCTGGCATCCAAGGGTAGAAATTACACATGTTGACAATAGGAGCACTGCTTGTTTCGAGCCAAGGTAAAGGTCATCATTTAGATGCTGTGGCTTTGTTCCCGAACCCTCTCGAACAGCGTATTAACATCCAGAGCGCAGGTTAAAAACAGGAAGGATGCATGAAAAAATCCGGTGATCTCTGCTTTTTGTACGTTCTAACGCAGCCCTCAATTTCACTTCATTCATCCGGAATAGACTTGGTTTTATTTATATTTTTGATAACTGACACACCTCTCGGCATAAATGACAACAAATTTGCTATCGAATTCAAGGTTGGCAAACATTAACTTAAGTGTTTCTGAAGGAAGTGCTCGAGCGGGAATGGAGTGACATCTTCACGACCTCCCTCAGGAAGGCTTCCTCTCAACTACAAGCCATTTTTCAAATTTAACACACCACTCTTGTCCCTAGTTAAACATCTCTCGGCAGAGCGTACCGTCTGAAGTGCCTTTGCGAACTCTACGGCACGCATAGCTGAATAGATAAGGGAGTGACCTGTTGATTGAATAGATTCAGTTGGATCGGTATTATGTTTGAGCAGCATTCAATTAATTAGAGGTCTGTTCATTTTTGAGTTTGGTATATGTTTAAACTGTAATATTTTGGTATATTTAAACTTTAATACACTATAAAAGTACTATATAAATGACCATGGATTGAATTGAATTAGTATTTCTGTTTTGCTTTAGCACCAATACGAACTAGAACTGCATGAATCTGGCTATGTTTTGGCTATTTTTGTCTATGTATCTATTTATTTATTTAGAGATTACAATTCTCCCAACGGTTGTTAATGTAACAACATCTGTTTAAAATGGTAATGTTTATATGAGGGAGCAACATAAGCGGCACATTGTGAAAAAAAAGCCGCTAATTAACAGGTTTCATGTTTGGTAATTCACTTTTTTTTTTCGTTGTTTATTTACTGTTATTAATTGCATTATTGGACATCTGTTCTGTCTACTTTTAACTTTGAAAATGTAACACTGCAGTTCAACAAAGTGACCTTTGTTGACTTTTGAGTAGTTGGAAACAATATTGTACAATAACTAATATAGAGAGAATTAAAGTCAGTAAAAGAACAGACATAGTAATGGCAGTTTATTGCCTGATTTTTGTACTGTACAACACCATCCCAGGCAATATATCATTTCAAGCTATTAAATCAAATTATTTTCACTGTGATGCATGCATACATGTGAGGCGATTGTGCTACCCACTGCGCCACCGCGTCACATTTAGTTTTAATTTTATGCACATTATGAGGATTTAGTTTTTCATATTTTGGTAGACTATTTGAACTAAAAATGTATCATAAAGTCACCATAGGTACTGTATGTGATGTGTTGTGTTCAATTAAAATATAACTTTGTTTGGTCGTTTTGGTTTTTTCAGTAATAAACAGGCTTTTATATTATACTGTTCTGATTTTTTAAATACGTAGCAAAAAGCGTAGCCCACAGGCTGCAAATATTAAGCAAATATAGACCTAAGTTTTAAATAATGTTCCCTGTAGGCCTAGTACCCTATTAAATTGCTTTGAGGTTAAAAAAAAAGGATGTTTCTAAATTTGTTAGTTTTAATTCAAATGATGTAAAAAATCTGAAAATATGCAAACAAACAAATAAACAAAAAAATAATTAAATAAATAAATAAATAAATAAATAAATAAATAAATAAATAAATAA
>CAIGQZ010000320.1:15728639-15739606 GCA_903798205.1 Danio tinwini | reverse complement strand
GATGAAATGAGAGTGAGTCTTGATGGGCCAGATGGATGGGCCCGTGGCTGGATCGGTAAAGGGCAGAGAGCTCCAGTCCGACTCAGACTCCAGCATGGTGGAAGTGGAGTACTGGTTTGGGCTGGTATCATCACAGATGAGCTTGTGGGGCCTTTTCGGGTTGAGGATGGAATCAAACTCAACCCCCAGTCCTACTGCCAGTTTCTGAAAGACAGCTTCTTCAAGCAGTGGTACAGGAAGAAGTCTGCATCCTTCAAGAAAAACATGATTTTCATGCAGGACAATGCTCCATCACACGTGTCCAAGTACTCCACAGTGTGGATGGCAAGAAAGGGTCTAAAAGAAAAAAAACTAATGACATGGCCTCCTTGTTCACCTGATCTGAACCCCATAGAGAACCTGTGGTCCATCATCAAATGTGAGATTTACAAACAGGGAAAACAGTAAACCTCTCTGAACAGTGTCTGGGAGACTGTGGTTGCTGCTGCACGCAATGCTGATGGTGAACCGATCAAAACACTGACATAATCTATGGATGCCAGGCTTTTGAGTGTCCTTGCAAAGAAAGGTGGCTATATTGGTCACTGATTTGTTTTTGTTTTGTTTTTGAATGTCAGAAATGTATATTTGTGAATGCTGAAATGTTATATTGGTTTCACTGGTGAAAATAAATCATTGAAATGGGTATATTTTTGTTTTTTGTTAAGTTGCCTAATAATTATGCACAGTAATAGTCACCTGCACACACAGATATCCTCCTAAAATAGCTCAAACTAAAAACAAACTAAAAACTACCTCCAAAAATATTCAGTTTTGATATTAATGAGTTATTTGGGTTAATTGAGAACATGGTTGTTGTTCAATAATACAATTAATCCTAAAAAATACAACTTGCCTAATTATTCTGCACTCCATGTATATATATAAATATATATATATATTTTTGTATTTACCTAGTTATTATTTAATGATTTTTTTTATTTCTATAAAGAAAATACCTTAACTCATTATTTAAAGAAAATCTTTATTTCATGACTAAAATGTATAAAGCAAGTAACATTTAAAAACAGAAAGAAAAAAAAAATTGCCACTGTAACAGACCAAAAAAATTACAGCTATATTCGTATCTGTACATATTTTATACAAGTAAAATTTCTTACAGTACAATTCTTGTCATTCATTTATTTATTATTTATTTATTTATTTATTTATTTATTTATTTATTTATTTATTCTTTTAAATGTTCTGTTGTAAGGTTGGGCATGTTTTTTCCATTAAATAAATTATAAAATGTATACAGCATATGCATAACATTTAAATTAAATTTTTATATTATATATTTGTTGAACCTCACTCAAAATACATTAAGAAAATGTCAAAACATGTGTTTACCCCAAAAATATATTGCTGTACCATATAGATAGTCACCTTTGTTTTCATGAAGTGCTGCAGAATATTAAACAACTCCCTTTTGAAGTACACAGACAGGTGTAAAAGTGAACAAAGAAGGCCAAAGACAAAAGCCTGAGATCTTGGATGGTATTGTGAAGGTGTGTAGTTGAACAACGTGACACTGTCTTTGCTCCTGGAGGCCTCTGTGGTGCCCTCAGCAGGGTACTTAACTCTAAAGTCAAGATCTCTCACAGTCAACAGCACGAGCGGCCCTGGAGAGCAGCCACGGTCAGAGGGACACTTACACACTGCCAAGTGTTCTTGACTATCAGAGAGAAGGAGAGGTGAGGGGTAAAGAGTGAGACAGAGGACAGAGTGAAACAAAAACGGGGGAAAACAAGAGTGAGCAGGAGTGACGTTTTAGCTGTGAGACATTGAGGTACTAGATTAACTGGAAAATACCACTAAAGGAGTGCAAATTCTGCACTAACACTCTTAAAAATGAAGAGTTTATTTCAATTTTGAAAGGTTAGTACAATGAGGTGTTTGACCTTTAGAACATGTTGAACGTCAGCCTATAAGAAGGTCAAATGTAAAATGGTTATTTTATGCTACTTATTTAGCAGGTTTATTGCAACCATTTTATTAACATCATGTCTAACTAGTTTAAATATGTGTTATTGTGTTTATTTTTTAAAAGGTTGTATTATACGTTAAATAGAAAATACATTTGTTTTAATAAATTGTACATTTTTATCATTATATTTCATTTTCTATTTAAATGTATATAAATACCATAAAATAAAATGACTGCTGGGTTTAATTTAACCTGCAACTCATTCTAGCCAAATTGTTTCCAGTTATTTATACATTTACATTCATACTGTCAGAAAATTTGATGAAAAGTGTGTCTATTCTTAGAATTCCACTTTGTTTTATTGCTTTATTATGTTACTTTAATTTCCAATTGATTAACTGAGACCTTTGCTGTGAAATCTTTAGTGCAGATTACTAATTGTACTGTATGATAGACTCATTTGAATAAAAAAGAACAAAATCTCACAGAAAAAGATTCAATATCCCTTAAAACTAATAAAGCTGTGAAATGCAAACTCACAATATTCATTGATAAAGAGTTGAACTCTCTTTTCATGCATTTTATTCTTCATACACTCCAGAAATAAGCTGCATCTCACCTTTAGTGTAAACAAAAAGAGGCCTTACATTGGCCACAAAAAGAAGTTTTATTATATTATTACAAACAACAACTCAAGACAGAAGGAAAGAAGTAATGCAAAATTTATTTTAGTTACTTTTTAGTTACTTTTAGTTACTTTAAGTTACTTTTTAAAGAAGTATGCAAGGTTTAAGGGCATGACATTTAAAATGGCCTTTCCCCAATTCAGTTTAGATTATTAGAGCGATACCATTAAAAGGTATATAAAGAAAAAGTAAATTAGGCACACAAGTTGGTAAAATAATAATAATAATGAATAAAATCTAAATTTGAATTAAATTTATTTTTGATCTACAGTGTGATGAATGTCATGCATTAATTTATTCATTCATTCATTTTCTTTTCGGCGTAGTCCCTTTATTAATCTGGGGTCGCCACAGCAGAATGAACCACCTATTTATCCAGCATATGTTTTGCGCAGTGAATGCCCTTCCAGCTGCAACCAGTCACTGAGAAACATCCATACACACTCATTCACACACATACACTACGGACAACTTCGCCTACAAAATTCACCTATACCACATGTTTTTGGACTTGTGGGGGAAACCGGAGGAAACCCATGCGAACACAGGGAAAACATGCAAACTCCACACAGAAACGTCAACTGACCCAGCCGGGGCTCGAACCAGCGACCTTCTTGCTGTAAGGCGATTGTGCTACCCACTGCGCCACCGTGCTGCCCAAGATGAATATCATTTCACTTAAAAATCTCATATATAATTATATTATTTTTTACAGTCAAGCGGGACAAAACCTGTATTAAAGGAGGGGATACATATATTGTATGTGTAAAGTAAATTTTAATGCATGATTAAAAGGACAGTACACCTAAATCTGTCATTATTTACTCACCCTTTACTTACATAATACAAATACAAAAGAAGATATTTTGAAAAATGTTGCAAATTGGTAATTGTCTTCCATAGTATTAGTTTTCCTGCTAGGAATTCAATGGTTATTGGTTTCTAACATTCTTTAAAATATCTTCTTTTGCAGGTGCTTCTCAAACAAGTGTGGAATTACTTGAGGATAAGTAAGAAAGTGAGTAAATTATCATTTTGGGATGAACCATCCCATAAATATTATCTTTAATAGTATTTTCGCAAAAACATACTTAATAGTACTCACAACAGAAAATAGCAATCTTTTAGTGGAATGTTCCAGTTCTGGACTTCATATCTTGTGATATTTTGTTTTACCAGTCATTTCAAAGCCTGATTCTTCTCCGTGTTAAATCGCTGCCACATAGAGGGAATATTATTTAAAAAGAGGATAAATTGATTCCTGCTAGTAAAAGAAATGCAGAGGTAAATTTCAGCCCACCTTTCACAGGCTGCATTTGGATTGCTGAATAGAGTCTCTTTCTCTGAGGTGTGAAATGAGATGGAAAATTAGACGAACGGATGTGAATATTTTTTTTTCTCTTTTCTCTTCATGTCTGAAAGCACTCGTCTGCTCGCAGAGTCATATGTTCCTTTTTTTCATGTAAGTGGGTTTAAGTGGAAGATGAATCAGCTCTTGGCCTCGTGTGTCAGGCGTAAAGATGAAGAGTGTGTGTTACTGTATAGTCATCAGTGCGCCAAGCTCGCCCTTAATGCCTTTGTTTTCAGCTGTATTTGTTTTGTGGATTGTGAAGCTTTTGTTTATTGTCTTGTACAGTATCTCTTTGCATCTAAGCTGAATTTGCAGGCTTTCCTTGTTAAACGTAGCTTTGATTCATTTGAAATTACAATTGAATCCCAACACAAAAACAACACTTTTTAAAGTAAATTATACAGAAGTTTGGTGGAATGTTATTTTGGAAAGTTTTATATTGAAGTTTTTCAAATGACCATTTTCACAGGGAAAGGTTTCACAAGTGTTCCACCTATTTTATATGTGATTTTAATGTGTAATAGCACTCATTTGAGGCTCATTTGATTTTATTGTAAGTTGAGAGCACTTCTGTGAACCATTTCCAGTTCACAATTAGGACTGAATCAGACTGAATTCTGAAAAATGACGTACTTAAATCCAATCACAGTAAACATGTTTTTGAATAATGGCTTGTGAATTTCAGGATAAAGAAAGGCTTAAGTTTTTTTGACAATACTATATTGTGACTTGAGCACATCTGATCAAGCAGCAATATTCTGCTCTCCCTCGTGAAGCTAATACGGAAGTAACTGAAACTGCAGTTCTTCAACATTCCGCTATAGCCTTGCTCCATAATAGAGCACATTTCTATTGACCACAATGTTAAAATGGCCAACGTTACGGCAGAAAAAAGATGTTTACAACCTGGTACAAAAAGCGATTTTGACTGTGAGCGGTGTGAATTTTTTTTATAAGTCATCCGTTTCATTTATATTAAGTTATATTAAGTCTCTATAATTAAGGGCATGGCCACTTGAGTGACAGCTAGGTCTCGCTGCTCGCCGTCACGTCATTCCAGCAGATTAGCCGCTGAACTCGGCATATGTGGCTTTACACAGTCAATTGCCTTTTGGAATTATTTCATATAATTATCAGATAATATGGAATGCTGTGCACTTAATTGTGCTCACAAACAAAATTTAAGTGGCCTCCATTTCTCAGGTGAGTGAAATTATTATATACTTATATACCACACCTATAAATGCGTTTGCTTTATTTAAGATCATTTATCATTTATATTTTTCTTTAGAACTTGAATGCACTGCAGAATCTGACAAATTGATTAGCTGTGTATAGGCTATAAAACAGTCATCTGAAACGTTGTCATACAGTGTTATGCCTGGTTTTCATAAATAGCCTTGCATTTAGTATTTGGAAGTAGGTAGGGGTTTCCAGCTGTAGAAAAACATCATAAGAGCATTGCTTAGTTGCTCCATGTATTACACCAGTGTTTTTTTTTAAAAAGACTAAACACTTTATTGACTTAATACACAACCAAGCACATGTGGTCATAACACAAACGAGTCGCAGGTAATGAAGTATTAGGCGTTTCTCCCAAAGCAAAGCCTGTCTAGGCAAAATGCTAGCAGGCATCTGTAGCTCCACTCACGCTCCACCTCTTTGCCCATTTTTGGTTACCCCCGGTTGGTGCAATTATGCGCAAATAAAATGGCAACCATTGGCCATGCCCACTTGTAGCTTAATTTGCGCTTTTCAGAAACCTATGGGTGACATCACGGATACTACGTCCATATTTTTTTTACAGTCTATGCATCTGATTTGTAGTTTACAAGTTTTACATATAAAACGTCTTTTATATATTGTAGTGTAACAATAATAATACTAACATTTATAAGAACAATAATTTTAGTCCTTATACAAAAGTCATTATACATGTGTGGTTTTGATGTGAAATATATGTGAAGTTTAATAAAGTAAACATACACTGTTAACGATTTATATAATATTTTCTATAAATCATCTTAAAATAGATCTCTTCATTCAACAAGTTAATCTGCAGGTAAGCTGACAGGTAAATCAAAGTGATAATTCTGAAAACAAATGTAAAGAAAATCAGCCAACGTAACACATCGCATTATGCATTAGATCTGTATAAAGATTCAATTGTTCCATTCACATATCTATTGCAGTCAAGGGGGAAAGTCTTTGTGTTGAAGATAATATGGTTTAAGTAAAATATTTTCATTTTTTGCACAAATACATTTTAATCTGAAGGGATATAAATACAAAAGGAAGTCAGAGGGAATAAATGCTGAGTCAAGGGGAGCGATAAACTGAAATGGGGCTCATTGTCCTTGCTGTGAAGACAACTAAAGGATGAGTGAATGAAATGGAAAGGTCGGTATATCGAAGCAGGGTTAGCCACTTGTCATGAAGAGGCAGGAACCTAGTGAAACCGTAAGGATTAAAGGTCAGCCACAATACACCTCATCACTTGCTGCCAATCGTTCACCTAAATGTCTTGTCAGTCAAGCATACCATTCTGATGTGGGCCTTACATAGCCATGTTTTTTTTCTGGCCAAGAACCAAACAAGGGATTGACTGAGAGAAGTTGATCTTTCTGTCTGTCCATTTAAAACCAATGAGCGCTATTTATGTAGCTTTAATGAATGTTTTTGCACCTCCCCCAATGGCTTAAAATCACAACATTTATTTTTTTCCCATCAAATGGTTATTTTGTTTTGAGTTATATGTGAACACAAAAACATGCTGTAGATGATCAGCATATAGCATTGTGCATAAAACAATTACATGTAATAATCAAAATACAGATTGTTAAATAATAATATTGATAATAATGCCAACAAAAACAATGAGTGACAAAAAAAAAAGAAAAAACTCAAGAATATGTGACAAAGACATACTAGAACAATTAATAATAATATAGACATATAGACATATATAGACATCACTTGCTTAAATATTGCACTTAAATAGTGCATCACTTGCTTAAATACATGTATCAGTTTAATACATCCATCCTAAAGAATCATAAGGTATGTTTAATTGTATCTGTTGTAAATTTATTGTGAAATTTGCAGAGTATGTTTCAACAGACTGCTGAGTGTAAATGTGTGAGTGCACGTTTAAAAATTGTGTCAATCACTCAACCCTTACTGTCAATTTTTTTACTGTCAAAGTAAAAGGACAACAGTAAACTTTACTAAACGTCATCTGTTATAATGCAGAGGATGATGTTAATTCCTGGCTGTGTTTTCTTTGACATTAAAGCTTTAAAATACACCTCTGTTTGTCGAGCTTAGTTATAATTTAACCTAAATTTAAATATTAATAAATGTCAGTTTATTCATTTATATTGCGTATTAGCATACTGTGTGTGTGATGTAATTTTTTTACATTAAAAACGTTCTATTTTAAAAATTATCAAAAAATTTCCATTTTAATATTGTTTTTCATGTACACGCTGAAGGTTTAATCGTAACTTAAAAGTTTATTGAGATTTAAAAGTTATATTTCCTTTTTTCACTCTCTTTTCTTTTTCTATTCTGTCTTGTCATTTTAAATTATAGTGCAATTTTGCAATTTCATTTAAAAGGGAAAAAGTAAATGCAAGTTACGCTATACATTCCAGCCACGTAGAATAATATCTGTTCAGCTTGAACCACTCTATAAGCACATTTGATGTTCATAAAATTTCCTCATGGGAATTTCTTAAAAGCTTTTTTAAAGAAAAACAACCTGAAATAAATGGCCAACAATTGGTCAATTGTTAAAGATTTGAAAGTTACTGTTACTCTCACTTGATGAATGATCAATGAAGTACTGCGTTGCACTATCCTTTATGAATGTATCCTTTATATGTCCTTTATAAATTTGTCTGTAAAAGCTTCAACAGCCGTCTGTTTAGCAATTGACTCAACGCTGCCAATAAAAAGCCTTTCTGAAATTATGCTAATTGATTCTAAAGGATTCAACTAAACCTCATCTGCATGTCCTGTTTGATAGTTTCTGTATTTTTGGCTTTAGCTCCCCTGATTCATTCAAACCCAATTCATTTCGCAGACACCATAATCCTGTCATAATGCAATTTTTTTTGTGGCTACTCCTAACGGAGATGAATAATGTTTCATTTTAATCTAGGGTGAATAGGGCTTAAGTGCAAACACATAAAACAAGCACTTTACTCATATCGGCCGATTACGCTTGACTTGGTGCCTGAAGGTTCCGGCAAAGACATGTACCTGTTGTTTTAGTGATTTTATGCTAGTTCGGTTCATATGTGTGTGCATGCATCTAACCTGAGGGGACATGAAGAGATCCGACTCATTTTTTCTCTTGCTGGCAGACGCACCGGTGCACGGACTGATCCCTTTATTTACATAATCTGTTTTATTAAAGGGACAGTTCACCCTAGGATAACACTTCTCTCATTATATAGCCTTATACAGTCCCACCGAGCAATACCGTACACATTTATGTCTGTTTCCATTCTCAGAACTACTAAAATAGCGAAGAGTACTGTACCACTTGTTACCGTACCACTTTCGTCTGGGTACGTAGCACCGAAAGGGTGAAGCAAAATAGCTGCTAAACACTATTGGTTCACAGAGAATCATCACTTGTTCGTTCAACAAACCAGGGACACAAAAAACACAGAAAGCGTCATTTTTAAATACAGTCTAGACATGAGACCATAATACAATGATGGCATTCAGTCATGAACTATGGTCGACTCAAGCTATAGAAAAAAAATGTGTTTTTTTTTATGACATGCCAAGAAGTAAGAATAGGATCTGCTGTATGTCCTCAATTGTTGTTTATAGGACTATTTGAATATGTGAACAGCCTGTACGACTTTCTTCTTCAAGCATGTATGGCGTCATTCGCTTTTTTTCTGCAATAAACCACAACTTATAAGTAGGGTAGTTTTGGCAGTGGAAACTCAAACCTGATCTTGATGACGAAAGTTCCATTTAAGTAAATTGTGTTCTCTGCGGCCATATTTGCAATGCCTCCAGGCAGTTCGTCCATGACCAAGAAAAAAAAGCCTGCTGAGCTCATAGTAAAAAGACATTTTCCAAATCAACAACAAAATCTGAAGTGACCTGCCATATTATTTGTGTTGCTTAAGTTCTAATTACATTTAAAATGCTAATATGTTATTGATCAAAGATTAAAAAGTACCTTTGTTTATGGTTGTTTAAATGGTAATCAGAGGAGACATGCTTACAAAAGTGGAAAAAATACAGAGAAAACCTGAGGCAAAAACTGGGGGATGACACTGGAAAGGCATGATGCATAATGAGATCTAATGCAATTTTTCTTTCAAAAGCAGGGCAGGAACACAGTAGGTGCCAAATGACAGGGATTTCCTTAACAAACAAGTGAACCTATACAGATCCCTCCCCTAAAGCTATAAAGATTGATTATGGCTATTCTGACTGGAAGTAAGGATTTTCCTTCACTGTGGTGGCATAGCGTTGCGATTTATCCCATTCATCTCATTCATAGTTCACCCCATTTGTAGTAATGTGAGTTCTCCTTGTATAGTATATCTACCTCATATATGCCTATACCAAATCATTCTGTGCTTTACTAAACCATACTACTCAGTGGAAATGGGGCATAATTACCTCTACATAGACTTGTGAAACACAAAAAAGTACATCAAAGTAAATTTGTTGAATATTGTACATGTCACACATTTCCATGCAATTGAATATCCATGTGGATTTAGTTTTCATATGAATAAATGATATATGTATCTTTTTAAAAAAGTCTGATTGCCAATACCTATACAGATATTACATGGATTATTGACCACTGTCAAGATATTAAATGGATTATTGACCACCTGTGAAGATTATCTCGCTGCTGGAAGAGGTCCAAGTGAGGCTAGAATTACACCCAGTGTTCAAATCTCAGGACGTCCATTGTGATTATTATTTATCTTTTGCAATCATTATATCTAACAAAGCCAATCTTAATGATTTGATCACAAATAACACGTTTCTCACTTTAGAGCTAGAGTTTCTTCTCTGCCTGTTCTTGGCTGAAAAAAACGTAGACTGTCCTCTGTTTCCACAGATTTGGGAAACGAACAGTGATTTAATCCTGATACTGTACAAGCTTATTTACCACAAGATAACCTGTACATGGTGGAACAGTGGTAAAATAGGCTAATGTGTTTGCTCAGTGGTTAAAGGTACTGTTGTTTTTTTCAAAAATGGTTTATATGTATATATATATATATATATATATATATATATATATATATATATATATGTATATATATACATGTTGTCTTACTCCAAGCTGTATAGCCTCGAAAGCCTACTACCAATTAAGCATATTAGGTGATGTGCATCTCTGTAATGAGGAGGGGTGTGGTCTAATGACATCAACACCCTATATCAGGTGTGCATAATTATTAGGCAACTTCCTTTCCTTTGGCAAAATGGGTCAAAAGAAGGACTTGACAGGCTCCGAAAAGTAAAAAATAGTGAGATATCTTGCAGAGGGATGCAGCACTCTTAAAATTGCCAAGCTTCTGAAGCGTGATCATCGAACACTTGCAGCCACTTGCCACCAGTTTTGCCATATTTCAGAGCTGCAACATCACTGGGGTGCCCAAAAGCACAAGGTGTGCAATACTCAGAGACATGGCCAAGGTAAGAAAGGCTGAAAAACGACCACCACTGAACAAGACACACAAGCTGAAACGTCAAGACTGGACCAAGAAATATCTCAAGACAGATTTTTCTAAGGTTTTATGGACTGATGAAATGAGAGTGAGTCTTGATGGGCCAGATGGATGGGCCCGTGGCTGGATCGGTAAAGGGTGGAGAGCTCCAGTCCGACTCAGACGCCAGCAAGGTGGAGGTGGAGTACTGGTTTAAGCTGGTATCATCAAAGATGAGCTTGTGGGGCCTTTTC
>CAIGQZ010000320.1:15680374-15700649 GCA_903798205.1 Danio tinwini | reverse complement strand
TGTGTGTGTGTGTGTGTGTGTGTGTGTGTGTGTGTGTGTGTGTGTGTCATATATACTGTAAATCTGAAATTATTCACACCCCTGGCAAATTCAGACTTTAAGTTACTTTTATTCAACCAGCTTTTTTTTTACTGAAAATGACACAGACTTCTCCCAAAAGATAATAAGAAAAGGTAAAAGAGGCATCGTTATGGGAAAAAATATATACGCTTTTATTTACATTTAAACAAAAACTTTAAGTCAGAATTTGCCTGGGGTATGAATCATTTCAGGCTTTATTGTATATGATTGTTTTTCATGGACAGTAAATTCTGTGCAGTGTGGATGGCATCTTGATATTAATTTTCAATATATAACACTGCAAATGCATTTCAAAATCTTTTCACTGCTAATCAAATAATAAAAAAGACCTTTGCTGTGAGTATCTGGATAATGTTGTCATGATACTAATGTTTGCCCTTGATTGTCATGTTAAACTCTGATATTAAATAAAGCCAAAATCCAAAGAGCCTAAATCCAGAATGATATCAGTTTCACAAAGTGTGTAATATAATCAATATGCATAATACTCAGTGTGTCTCAGACTCAAATTTGTGTGAAACTAATAGGAAAACAGGATGGCATTGTGGCTCAGTGGTTAACACTGTCGCCTCATAGCAAGAAGGTTGCTCGTTCGAGTCCCAGCTGGACCAGTTAGCATTTCTGTGTGGAGTTTGCATGTTCTCCCTGTGTTTGCGTTGGTTTTCTCCATGTGCTGCGGTTTCCCCCACAGTCCAAATACATGCGCTATAGGTGAATTGGATAAATTAAATTGGCCGTAGTGTACGAGTGTGTGTAAGTTTTTCTCAATACTGAGTTGTGGCTGGAAGGGCATCTACTGCGTAAAACATATGTTGAAATAGTTGTCAGTTCATAGTTGGCAACCTCTGAAATAGAGAATAAGCTGAAGGAAAATGAATGAAAAATATGAAAACAAATGCATGCAAAAATTTCGGACTTCGTTGTGCAAAGACCTTTACACTACATCTACACAAATCTGGATTAATTTGGAAATGGCCTAAAAATGCTTTGTGTCCAAACTTTCGTTTTCAATCATTTCACATAAGTTGAACACATTGAAAACACATTTATCTTACATATCTTACATACTGTGCATATGTTAAGATGTATTGTAAGGCTTAACAAAATCTCACTAGTCTCACTAAGATAAAATATCTGATATCATTTTCTATCGGTCTCAGACAGTACATGGTGTATCTACAGAAGAGTTAAACTTTATTTATTTTTTTCAAGCAAGATGCTAATGGTCTAATCTGTTTCAGTGATTTATGCTAAGCTTAGCTAAAGGTGCTCCCATCAGACCTGGAAATCAGCTGAATGGATTAAAAAATGATAAAACTCAACTCAACTCCTAATCTAGGGTGGTCTATATAAAAAAAGGATTGTTCCTTTAACCTATTACAAGGGCCAGACAGAATGCTGATTTTTTTAGCTGTTTTTGTGCAAAATCTTATAAAAAATCTGTAGATTTGTGTAAAAGGAATTTGGGAGTATTGTAACTAAAAATGTAAAAATTAAAAATAATAAATATAAAAAAATACTAGGTTTTTAACTTTTATTTGATGTTTAAAATACAAATCAGATCCACTTATTTGCAAAGCAAGTCTCTCATGTAATATATTCACTAACAGACAGAAACTATTACTTCACAAACTGTATTGTAAGTAAATCAAATGACCATTTTCATATTACTCAATAATATTACTGAAACTAATTCAAAAACTGAATAAATATAAATTTGCACAAATTAACACAAGTTAATAAATAGACCTAATGATTGGCTAAAAATCTGTGGAAATCTATGGATTTCTGTGCACGCAGATTCTGTGTGGGAATCTAACAATTAACTATCAAACAGAATCCTTAACATCAAACACTAATTTCCTTCAATAACACACCTTTTTCACACTGAAAAAGCCCACGTCTATGTGACTTCTAGCGAGAGGTCAATAGAGAAAAGAAGGAAAGACAGCAGGATGGATGATGTCAGTGTATGCCACTGCCTCTGGCCATCAGAATGTGTTGAATGCTTGTTGGGCTGATCCAAGATCAGATGGTTTGCTGTCAACTTAATCCTCTGTAAATATTACTGTGGCAAGGCTAAGAGAGAAAGTGAGAGAGTGTGGCTCAATATGTCTGAGTACACATGGAAGCAAAGCGTGGACAGAGATATGAGATATGAGACAAAACATATGGTTTGAGGCGACATAGGGCATGAGTCATGTTTCATATTTTAAATGAGGTTATTTGTAGAATTTAGCAGAGTTGTGTAACTTCAAATACGTAAAAAGTTACTAATTATATCATTAAAACTGTATTTAAATTCATTCATTCATTTATTTTTTTTTCGGCTTAGTCCCTTTATTAATCTGGGGTCGCCACAGCGGAATAAACCGCCAACTGGTCCAGCATATGTTTTACACAGCGAATGCCCATCCATCTGCTGGGAGGGAATAAGTTGCGTAAAACATAAGCTGGATAAGTTGGCGGTTCATTCCGCTGTGGTGACCCTGGATTAATAAAGGGACTAAGCCAAAAAGAAAATGAATGAATGAATGAATAAATGAATGAATAAATAAGTAAAAAATTACTTGAGGGGTGGCACAGTGGCTCAGTGGTTAGCACATTTCTGTGTGGAGTTTGCATGTTCTCACTGTGTTTGCATGGGTCCCTCAGTACTGGGTTGCAGCTAGAAAGGCATCTGCTTTGTAAAACATATGCTGGATAAGTTGGTGGTTTATTCTTCTGTGGCGACCCCTGATTAATAAAGAGACTGATCCAAAAAAGAAGGTGAATGAAGGAATGAATAAAAATTTACTTGATTACTCAATAAGGATTTTAATTACTTTACACGATACTACTTAAAATGCCAATACATCTCAATGCATAAACAATGAAAATTAAACTCACTTTACCTTTATTATAAATGTAAATTTTTAAGCTTATAATAGCAAACAACATTATTTAATTAACAAACAAAATTATTCCATTAAACTTAAGTTAAACAAAGTATTTATCAAAACATGAACCATTTCAAAGCAACAAAACCATATTTTTTAAAATATTATATCTTGTCATTAAGATACTTTTTTGTTTTTGAGAGCAAGAGATGCTAATGGTCTAATCCGATTCAGTGATCTATGATAAGCTAAGCTAAAAGTTAAAGCTTAAACTCCTGGAGATTGACTAAATAGATTCAAAAATGGTTCTACTCAATTGTTAACTAGAATCCCCCCCCACCCCCACCCCCCAAAAAAGTGCAGTATTCCTTAAAACTGTTGGGAAATGACTAATTTTGCCGTTTAAAGTTAAATTAACATGTTTTATATAAATGTTTTCAAAAAGGTGCTGATTTTGATTGAAAGACATTTTTACAGTATAATTTCATGTTGAAGGTCAAACTACGATTTATAAGATGGTTCATAAAAAAGAAAATGTAATGCTGTTGATTTCTAATATTCGGTTATCAGATTTAAAAAAGTCATAGATTCACATTTTTCTCTTCAGAAACATTAACACTTTATTTTAAAACCTATTCCCACTATTAACTAGTGAATTATTATCTACCTATTATAAAGATATTGGCTGTTTCTTAGTAGGCCTACGTATAAAGTACATATTTCACATTATCTAAATCTACATCCCTAATACTACCCACTAAATTAAACACAACAACTACCTTAATAACTAATGATATGCAGCAAATTAGAGTTGTTGTTTTTTTGAGACAAAAGTCATAGTTAATAGTTTGTTAATAGCGAAAATTATAAATAAAGTGCAACCATAAACAGTATAAAAAAGACACTATTAGATAAAGTAATTAATAGGCAAATAGCAAAAGGATGGTGTCATAATAGTAGATTTATCCAACAGTTTATTACTTTGACAAAAGGTAAAGTGAGGGAAAAAATATGCCTTATATGTATGACTATATATATGTATATATATATATATGTATGTATATATATATATATACATATACATACATATATATATATATATATATAAACAAGAAGAGGAGTTTAGAAATAGGAAATACAGTTCGTTTAAAATGTATTAACAATTCAGAATACTGTTGTTACTGCATAAAAATGTTTTAAAATGTACAGTTATGTAATTTTTGTTTATGTTTTGAGGGGAAAAGTACATTTTCCATCACCTATACATATTCTTGACTGATATTGTATTATATTTAAGGCAGCCATAAAAAATACAGTAAAATAAGCCCATCTAGTGCATGCATCCTTCTTGCCTGACTGAGCGCTGCTGTTTTCAAAATCTCCAGATGAGCAGCCGGAAATATATCCAGGGACGCCTACTGCACCTTCTCACCCTCTCCCGGATGGCATGAGATTAAAGGAAGAGGGTCAGACAGATTGTTGAGGTTACATCTCAGATAAGATCAGAAATGTGTTCACTGTCAAAGCGCTTTAAATTGCATATATTTTTTTCCAAGCTGTTCCTTCTTTTCCTCCACTAAGCCTTGAGTGAATGCTCAGATCCCTGTATGCCTCTAAAGTAAGAGGAAAGCAAAGCTCTTTTTTGTCAACATAAAAAAAGTAAACAAGGAAGGGAGAGATATCAAGCAGGAGAGATCAAACATTCGATTGGAGAGAACACACCCTACCAGTCACCAGAAGCTGTGCATGTCAAAAGACTAGATGGGGGTGTTTATAAGGACATAAAATGCGATGTCCTTTTGCATATGGATGCAGATGCATATGGGTGTACAGATTTTACAGTTGCTTTGAGTCTTTTAACTAGGATCAAAGAATAATTGTATTTCACTTTGTCAATTGTTGCTAAAGTGAGATCTTTGATTCGTTTGGTGAACCCATTTTCTGTTTTTGTTTGCGTGTATTTGTTCTTTTGAACAAATGAGATTAAAGGAATAGTTTACCCCCCAAAATTCCATCTTTCTCTCTATTTAGTCAAGTACCCTCAAGTGGTTCCAAACCTTTAATAGGTTCTTGCTTCTGTTGAACACAATGGAAGATATTCTGAAGAAAGCTGACATTTATAGTTGGAAAAACAAATACTATGGATGTCAATGGTTACAGGTTTGCAGCATTCTTCAAAATATCTTCTTTTATGTTCAACAGACTAAAGGTTTGAAACAAGTAAAGGACTAGTAAATGATGTAATGTCATGATTATAAATGGTTCATGACAATCTTATGAACACTCCCTTCAAGTAAAGTGTTACCGTATTTGCCTGGCATGCATTATACAGCATTTTAGTCTTTTTCACAATGTTACTGGGGATTGTTTTGACAATGGTGTCATTTGACATAAAAAGAAACACATTTAAAGTGTACAGAGTTCCTTTTTATATACTTAAGATGCCTATAACAGATCTGTGTTTGTGCTACAGTGTTTGAATTGCGTGTTTTAGGCGAGCAACATTAAATTAAGCCTCCAGTTAATCAGTAGTCAGTTGTGTAGAAAATTTATGGTATGCATTTGCACTTATGGCTTTGTTGAATGTTTTAGTTCAATTTCCAGTTCAATTCATCTGTATTTCTACAGCGCTTTTACAATGTAGATTGTGTCAAAGCAGCTTAATGTTGAAGTTCTAGTAAATTAAAACAGTGTCAGTCCAGTTTTAAGTTAAAGTTCAGTTTAGATCAGTTAAGTGTGGATTAATTTTAACTGTTGAAAGTCCAAACACTGAACAGCAAATACATTGATGCGCAGCTCCACAAGTCCCCAACCAAGCAAGCCAGTGGTGACAGTGGTGAGAAACAAACTTCACCAATTGACGAAAGTCAAGGTAAAAAAAAACTTGAGAGAAACCAGACTCAGTTGTGCACAACCATTTCTCCTCTGGCCAAACTTCTTGCGCAGAGCTGCAGTCTAGGCGCCGGATGCTGGAGAATGCTGGACGTCCATCGTGGAGAAGCTTTTAGTGTAGCATACCATCACTCAGTTGTTAGAAATATATATGCACTAAGATCATTGTGCTGCAATCACTTTTTAAACCAATTCATTGAAGCAAAAAAGTCTGAAAGAACCACTTTGACATTCTATCATTATTTGTGAATAACCAAATTAATACAGAATGAGGCAAATTAAAATTTAGGGTAATAAAAGAGGAGTTGACAGTATTTGATTGACCCCTTTATTAACTTTGAAATTGATTTGTGATATCTTACAATGAATCAGTTCTTAAATTCAATTCCCAGACTCTCTTCTCTGAAGTTGGTTGGGTGTGTAAGTTAGCTGTACTGTAAATATTGTCATTATTAATGCTTTCTCCGTATTTGCTAGGACAGTATGTAGGAGTTTGATGACTAAATAAGCAGGTCAAGAGACACAATCATTCCCTCTTGCCTCAAATGTGTTTGCTTCGTAAGCATCTTTCGAGATCCACCGAATAACCCACTGAGGGGATTCCATCGCCCATTTCCAGAGTCCCCTCAGGCTATCAGTCGTAGTAAAGGATGACTGAAAAAGCCACAAATCTATGTGAATTATTAATATCAGTGCATCTGTTATATGGCAGATTCTCAACTGTGGTTTTAAACGCGCAGAGTTAACAAATAGACAGTGACGTATCACAGTAATGTTTTTCTTCCTCTCTCACGTCTTCCTTTCCTCTCCGGCATTAATAATACCAATGTGTCAATACGCCTCTTGGAGGTGTAGCTAATAATGGATGTCTTAGGAAGGCAGGGCTGTTACCATTTCACCGGGCTAGCAGGTCGATTTGCTGCTTCTGAAATCAATCTTGCGTGTCCACTATCAATCACCATGAAGCACAGAGCTCTCACGTCCTTGAACTTTTCTGATTTGTGGCTTCTTAGCAGTTGAAAGAGCTCAACACATTGTTAATCTTGTTTGTATTTCCTAGCTCCATTGAAAACACAAAAACCACCGGTGTGCCTCAGGGGTCAATATTAGGCCCAATTCAATTGTAAATCTTTTTACCCTTATCTTTTACCTGAATGCTCATTGTTTCTTTTCTCAAGCCCATAATAGAAACAAAAAAAAATCTTTACGTCTCTGTTTGGGGTTAGTTTGGGGAAAGTGCACTGAAAGCAAATTTCATGTCTCAAAGATCCCATTTAGCAGCACCCTGTTTTTATTTCTAACTGTGTCCGGGGTAATCCAGCCTCATACAAAGCATTAGAAGGACTTTGCTATTTCCTAATTGACTAATGGTCAGATTAGAAAGGACACAATGGACCTCGCTGACACAACCTCTCGCAGTGATAACAGATGGATTACGAATTGAAATAGGACAAGCAGAGCGGTAGTTCTGTGAAAACATTGCCTCAGCCCATCGGAATGAGATCAGAATCACTTTGAATGACAGGTCTCTCAAGCTCTTTTCCAAAGTATAGTGAGTCTCTTTGCTGTCTACTGACTACACCAACAGCTACACTCTAAGGCAGCATCTTAACTGAAATGGAACTTGTATGCGACTGGTTTAGAATGCTATTTATAGGCAAGCAAGTCTGCATGGAGCACAAATCACAACCCTTACATGAAGTGCACAGGAGACCCAACTCAGTTTATTCAGAAGAGTATGACATTAACATGTTGCTACATGATTCTCCAATAAGCATTAAAAACACATGGCTGTTTTTTTTTCCCACTGCAGTGCCATGCAGTAAAATGTTTTACTGGAATTATAAAAAGCACATATTCTATTATTCACATGGACTTACAGGGTTTCTTGAGTTTTAAATACTCCAGCTGACCCTACTTCTGCTTATTAGAATCCTTTGCGTTCTAAAGTTCCTATGGTGCTGCGTCAAGTTTATCATGTGACCCACCAGCCTCAATGATCTATATATCGTTATATGTATATATTTTGTTTCTTTTTGACCTTTTCTGTAAATATTGACAAATATTCCGATTATATTGTGAAATTTCTGATACTCAGATTTTCAAATATGTGATAGAACATATATTTTGTCCTTTAAACAGCTTAATAATGATCGTATTATTTGTTATATGATGGATAATGGGCCAGCCACTGTTGTTAGAAGGGATACAGCTGCGATCAGAAGTTAACGAGAAGTATTTATATTATTTATTACATTACACATTAATTTTTTTTTTTTAGCTAGATGGGATACAGCTAAGGACACTCACATCAATATAGCGTAATCTAATAAAATTGTGACAAGAGTATCCTCAGCTGTATTCCATCAAATCTTTACCCTATCCTGCAGCGCGGACCTATACTTTTAGGTAAGCAACTGATTATCTGGGAGAGGAATAGAGAAAATATTCTAGTAACATTAACAGTGTTTCTTATGTGAACATTGCACATCTTTCAGTTATGGTGAAAAATATTTCTTATTGCCGTCTCCATAGACATCCATGTGTATTTTACAAACCTTAAATGGTATATTTTGCTTGTAGTTATGTGTATTTGAATGTCTGAAACCTAAAATAAATGTTTGAAAGCACGGATAAGTTTTGATTTATGACAAGCGCTGCGCACCTCTTTCTGTGCCTCAGCGCAGATTTGAATTTTAGCAGTTGATGACGTGCACCCTGAACGTTTTAATCACACCGATGTGATCGTATGCTTTAGGGGCAAGGCTGATCACGTGAAAGGGTTAAACATGGGTTTAAGTAAAATGATAATATTTGCTGTACCACTTTGCAGTAAGATACCATCAGTTAGTTTTAGTTAATGCTTTTTCTAACATGAACAAACAATAAACAATACATGTATTACAGTATTTATTAATCTTTGTTAACATTAGTTAATGAAAATAAACCTCATAGTGCATTAATTAATGTTAACACACACAACTTTGGATTTTAATAATCTATTAGTGATTGTTGAACTTAGATTAATAAATGCTGTACAATTACTGCTCATTATTTTCAGTATAGTGTGATCATATTTGTTTTATTCTTTAAAGGTCTGAGAATATTTCTTTAGAATTCCAAATTAATGTATTTTTATTTAAAGTTTTATTTTAATTTGTTAAGTTGAAACATTGAAAAATTCTAGTATTTGAGTAAATGTTTTAATGTTTCATTGGCCATTCTTTACACAATGCATTTGTAACAGATATATTTTGTATCTTGTTTTAAAGTTGTTTGTTTGTTTGTTTGTTTGTTTGTTTGTTTGTTTGTTTGTTTGTTTGTTTGTTTGTTTGTTTGGTTGGTTGGTTGGTTGGTTGTTTGTTTTTTGTATTTTAGAATATTTTTTATGAATTCTTACTGACCACACACCTTTAAAAACTAGTGTATCTTACTGTAGATTATAATAATAATGACTATAATAAAAAATGTATAAGGAATCTTATTTTAACCGAGAAGCAATTGCAAAACATATTACTACTTGTATTTTTCTTTCCTAGTTCAAAAATAGGATGTGATAAAAGTCTTTGAAATAATGTTTTTGTAAATTATCTTTCAATGAATTTACCTTGTTTTGTTAATTTGGATGTATATGAGAAAACAAGAACAAAAAGGTATTTATTAATCATCTTATAAAATAGCATTTTAATGCTGCCTACCTTTTTGGATAAATGTTAACATTGGAATCATGCCTATGATGACTCTTTTCCCATGTCTCCTCCTCAGTTTCCCTCTCTTTCATTGCTTCTCCATCTCAATCGCTAGCTCCTCCACTTCCTCAGACCACCAAAGCCCAATCAGCAATCATTGTACCACCCATATCTCACAATCTTACCAAAATAATACAGCTTGTCCTCTGTAAATGGGTTGGTGGTTGCAGATTGCAATTGCCAGTTCCTTTTGCAAGGCATTAATAACAAGCTGTAATTTCCCCAGATGAATCACAGCGCAATGTTGTCATATTGTCTCATAAATAGGAGGCAAAAGAAGTAGGTCACCATCTTTCCTCATCACCAAGCCACTTTCTCTGTCAGGGATTTACTTGCAGTAGCGCTTTCATGCACAGGCGGGCCTGGAATGGAAGCCGTAAGGGTGATTTTTCCTTAATGACCACTGCATGTTTTTGTATTCTCTTGCTTTGTTGAATACAACACCACAGGTGTACCCAATTTCATTTCATTTTCTTTTCGGCTTAGTCCCTTTATTAATTATGGGTCACCACAGCTGAATGAACCGCCAACTTATCCAGCATAGGTTTTACGGATGCCCTTCCAGCCACAACCCATAATTAGGAAACACCCATAAACTCATTTACACACATACACTACGGACAATTTTAGCTTACCCAATTCACCTATACCGCATATCTTTGGACTTGTGGGGAAAACTAGAGCACCCGGAGGAAAACCCACGCGTACTTGAGGAGAACATGTGAACTCCACACAGAAATGCCAACTGACCCAGCCGAGGCTCGAACCAGATACCTTCTTGTTGTTAGGCAACAGTGCTACCCACTGCACCACCACGTCACCCCAGGTGTACCCCATTGGTCAATAATAGACCAAATCTCAGATACAAGCGGCCGAAATGAGTTTCTTTCCCCGGAGGAAGAAGTGTCTGGGGAGAGGGAAGTCTGGGGTTCTCTCCTAAGACTGCTGCCCCCACGACCCAGCCCCAGAAAAGCAGATAAAAATGAATGAATGAATGAACTTTTGTAAATGTTGTAATTTTTTTTCAGTGAATTTTCATGTTTTTCTCTGGCCTATGAATCTTAAAAGCATATATATTGTAAGTTTATTACTTGTAGCCACTTATTACACAAAATGTTAAAATTAGACACAAAATATTACCCTGAGTGAATGGCTTTTTCTCCATATGTGTTCTTTAGCGATCTTGCGTTTTCGTGTTCTCATGTAACATCATTATCAACAGCCAAAGTTCAGTTCCAATACTCAAGAGTGCAAGAATGGAAAATGCGTGAAAGTTCCCGAATGTGTTCTTGATATCGAGGACGCACCGATGCAGACTTGCGCACCGAACTTGCTCGAGAAGTCCCAGAAGTCATTGCGACGAGTTAAAGGAGGAGGGAAGCGCAGAATTTTATATAGATTTATTATTAAAGTTCAGAGATAAAACTTATTTGTTTCAGGAGTTTCCCTAAATGAAACAGTGAAAGTAAACATTACCATGAAAATTTTAATAAAGGCATAAACACATTAAAGGTGTTTATTAGCTGAAATTAATATTAAAATCTGTTTTTATTTAATCTGTTAAAATTCTATTTGTAATGTGTAACATATATTTGTAAGGTTTTGTGCATGTTATACATATATTGAAAAGGGAAAAAATCATAAATCGCTGTATGAATGCTGTAATGTTCTTCCTGAAGGTCACATGACCATCAGGAAGAACGCAGCATCTCATTTCTCACAGGACATGTTCTGTGATCTCGCAGTCTTCTGAGTTCCTTCTTCCAAGGTGATCTGGCAAGACTGGTCTTCACAAGAACACAAGTCTGTTCTCTGCATTCTTGGAATTGAGAAACAGCCATAGTAGATTATTACTTCTTTAAATAATGTAAATCTGACAGAAACAAAAGAAGCTGAGTTGAGCATACACTAACCTACATATTATTCAGTCACAAGATGGCATTAAACAGCCGAAACGCAAAGTTGACAGAAACAAAAATGGCTGAATGGAGCGAATGGCACATACACATATTATCTAGTCACAAGATGGTGACAAACAGTCAAAAACAGTGGCATGACTGTAAGCATATGGATGTGGATATACAGTTGAAGTCACAATTATTAGCCCCCCTGAATTATTAGCCCCCCTGTTTATTTTCCCCCCTAATTTCTGTTTAAAGGAGAGGAAATCTTTTCAACACATTTATAAACATAATAGTTTTAATAAATCATTTCTAATAACTGATTTATTTTATCTTTGCCATGATGACAGTAAATAATATTTGACTATATATTTTTCAAGACACTTCTATACAGCTTAAAGTGACATTAAAAGGATTAACTAGGTAAATTAGGTTAACTAGGCAAGTTAGGGTAATTAGGCAAGTTTTTTTATAACAGTGGTTTGTTCTGTAGACAGTGGGAAAAAAAATTGCTTAAAGGGGCTAATAATTTTGACATTAAAATGGTTCATAAAAAATTTAAAACTGTTTTAATTCTAGCCAAATTAAAACAAATAAGACTTTCTCCAGAAGAAAAAATATTACCAGACATACTGTGTGAGGGACCAAGCAGTCAAGGGCAACGAACACAAAGTTTCCAAAGGAAAATAAATTTATTAATTTTGAACAAAGTTAGAAATTAGAGCATTTGAAAAAAGTCAAATCCAAACTTAAGACAAATAAGCATAACCAAATCAAACAAACAAACGAAGAGAAAAATAAAAAAACAGACCTCTCTTCAAACACAAAAACGGGACTTATATACACAAAAGACAGGGACTAGTCCATTACGAAAAAGAAACTAAACATCACAAACTAATACAAAACGACCACCAAACAGTCAGATAACACACTTAAAATTGAACCAATACAAAAACAAAAGCCGGACCTCTGTTAGACTGCAGTCTCTGGAGCACTGAGCCACGCTGGGATCCCACAGGTAACTTTAACTCAAAGAAACAAATATCAATAAATCTTGTCAAAAGAACTAGAAAGTGTGCACTCGAAACTAGTAACTTATGACATGAAATAATTGAAATGAAAATAAAAATGTAAAATTGAACCAAACTGTGTCTGTCATCATTATGTATAATCTGTAACGAATAAGAAATAACAAATAATGGTTTATATACCATGGTTTAATGTGGGGACACATTGTTGGCCATCACATACTGTGAAAATTCCCTTGCTCTGTTAAACATCATTTGGGAAATATTTAAAAAAGAAAAAAAAATTCAAAGGGGGGCTAATAATTCTGATTTCAACTGTATGTATATTGATAAAAAGATATTCACTGACTGTCGATATGATTTAAACTGCCTAGATAAGCCTGTGTTATTAGATTCAGCGGTTGTCATCTGGAATTAACATACCTTGTAATATTGCGACTGACCAATTAGAATCAGGTATTCCAGACACCCATGTACAGTATTAATTGCATTTATTTAGCCAGCACTTACTTTTGGGGATTTACACCTACCTAACTTGAAATAGTAGCAGTTCTTGACCCCAATGAGCTACAAAAAAAAAATCTTTTGAAGGAACCTAGAGTTCATCACCTAGAGTTTATAATGCTCAAAATTAAAAAAAGTTATAGATACTTAGGTAATGCAAAAAATAATTGCACAACACTAAACATTTTATTATTTCATAAACAAATATATGAAATTAGTCCTGGAGCAATATAGAAAAGTAATAGGTCAAAAGCCAAACTTTCCATAGGGGAACTATCAATATTTACATTTACATTAAACAGTTTTAAATGACAAGCATTTGAGTTTGGCATAAAATGGTTTTGGTGAGTGCCTGAGTGTCCTGGTCACCATCTTTTCTCATCACCACCCACTTTCTCTGTCAGTCATTTACTCGCAGTGTCGTTTTCATGCACAGGCGGGCAGGAAAGAAATGGGAGCTGTAAGAGTGATTTTCCTTAATGTTTTCGGATGGCCACAGTATGTGCTATGACATTGAGGAGCAGGACAAGAGTTGCCTGAAGTATTTCACATCACAGCGGCGGGTCCTTAGATCAAGAAGACGGAAATCGTGTACAGTATCTTCCAGCAAGACCAGACAGAGAGCCTTAAGAATCAAGGAATTGAGACAGAGTCCATATTGCAGGCTTTAGAAATTGTCCGTAGGCATTTTTTTTGGGTTCGGTTAGTGCTCTGTCCTGACCTCTGCTCGGTTGCCAAAATGATTCATTGCATCTAGCCAAAACATGGAAGCATGCTACAGAAAGCTGCACAAACCAGATGCTACATCAACTCTCCTGAAGAACAAGCATAATGACTGTACAAGCTTCTCACATGGCTCTGTGCCTACTAACACAGTAACAGTAATCCTCTTGGATCAGAGCAAGATAATCGCATGCACTAGTCAACAGAGGAAACTCCAGAAGTGATGGATTTCCAGCTAAGCATCTCATATCTTTCCTCGAATGGAAACACGACATGCTCATACAGTATGCATTCCTGCACATGTTCCACTGAATTAAGCATTCTGTTTGTGGCTCCATGATGATTTCAACCTAGTTCCATTTTTATGTTGATAAACTCCGTCTTGACAGAAGAGCCGTGGCCTAGTAGCTAGCTCAAGTTAGCTGTCACGTTATCCGGTTGTTGTGCTCATAAATGTTCTGAGCTTGTGCTCAGGCAGAGGTTCAAGTCTCTTGTATTTTTGACACTTTCATTTAGTTTTTCATTATTAAAATGGTGGAAATGATTTTCAGTGGAAAGTAAAGGCCATGCAGTTGATGTCAAGCCCTTCTGTGAAATTTCTTCCTTCTTTTTCAAATATTTCCTAAACTATGTATTTTCACAGTATTTCCTATATTTTTTTCTTCTGGAGAAAGTCTTATTTTTATTTAAGCTAGAATAAAAGATTTAAAAAAATGTTTTAACCACTTTAAGGTCGATATTATTAATCCCCATAAGCAATATATTTTTTTCAAAGATCTACAAAACAAACCATTATTATACAATGATTTGCCTAATTATCTTAACGTTCCTAGTTAACTTTATTAATCAACTTAAGCCATTAAATTGCAGTTTAAGCTGAATACTAGTATGTTGAAAAATATCTAGTAAAATATTATGTACTGTCATCATGGCAAAGGTAAAAGAATTCAGGTTTTAGAAATGAGTTATTATAAGTATTATGTTTAGGAATATGTATATAAGTCATGTGCCGGTATAAGATTCGGATGGTATAATAACCTTGGATAATCTCACTGTTTCACGATATTGTGGTTACTGCACAATAGTCTGTGTTCTTTTTAAATGTCTAGGTAAAAAAACATTTAAAATATTTTGCAACAGTAAACATATCAGGTTGAACAGTGAAAATAAATCATTGACTTCTGCTGTCTTCCGTTAGTTTCAAAAACACTGATTTCTCTACAAAGGCATCTTTGGATACCTTTCTTTTGTTTTGATATAAAGTGAAGCCACTGCACTGTTCAGGTCCAGCATGCTTGTATGTTGGTGTATAAGCTATTTATTTTTCAAATGTTTCCTGAATCGTGGGCTGAGCAGTAGCTTTTGATGTGGTCCTTAAAAAGATTCTTACATATACCTTGAAACTGTATGACAGAATATTTTTGTGCTTTTAAAACCTTGACATTTCCAAACCACAGTAAAGCTTAAAACCGCTTATCGCCCATGCCTAGTGTATATATTACATTACACTGTAAAAACAATCTTGCTTCCTTAATTTTTTTTTGTTGAATCAGATGAACTTTTCTAGTCATATCAACTTACATCAATCGATCTGACAACAAATATGTTTTTAAGTAATTGTAATATTAACTTTGTATAACTTAACAAATTTAGTTAAGACCTGAATAACTAATAAAATAAGATAAAGCAACATAAAATATGTGTTGTCTTAACTTTTTTTCATTACATTTTTTTACAGTGTAGATTTAATCAACAAACTTTCTATACATAGTAATGCAAATAAAATGTAAATATTGATTATAAATTTAAATTTTTTCTGTGAGTGCCTAAAAGTTGTTCTTTCTGTTTTTCCATGTTGGATGTTACAGAAAGATTTAGAGAATTTATGTAAAAATATATATATATTTTAATAAAAATAAATTAAAAGGCTGAATTAATCCTTAGAACGAATCTTGTTTAAAGGGAATTGTTGCAAACTAACTAATTTCATTGGACACTGCCAAAAACCTCTATTAAAATGAGTATACTGAACATATGCAAAATGGGGTGAGTAGGAAAATCTTATCTAAATATTTTCAAAAATGCCATAATATCTAGCCTCTAGAAGTGAAAATGTATCTTAAATGCACACAATTAATCAGGTTTCACTTTTCTTTAGATTTGTTTCTTGCAAGGCAAGCTTTTGCTGCAGTTTATTAATCATTCACTGCAAGACTTTTGGGGAAGAAGTAGTTGTTTTTTGGAGAATATAATTTAAAAACCCAGGGAATGGGCTATCATGTCCATGCGTTTGAAAACAAGACCTTCTAGCCTGTATAAAGCACATACAGTTCTCGTTACATGTCTTATGAGGCTGCAAATCCATGCCAAGACAGAGCCCACGCGTCATGTTTTCAAAGAAACACCGAGCCCAAATCCTTCACGCCTCTCTTCATTTTTTTTTTCTACCTTGCTTCAGCAAATGTGCAAAGACACTATTTCCAGATAGTATTTTCTTTCCCCCACTTCTTCTCAGCAGGAGATATGGAAGGTACATTTTGTACACGGTAAGATGGTGCCACTTCCAAGTGGACGATACTGAGGACAAATAACTAGCCATCTTCTGCACTGAGAAATGGTGCGGCTTTTTGTGGATTGCAGCAGCCAGGGATTGTTTAACTGGAAAGAACTCCTATTTTTCTTTTTGCCATACTCTAGAGGTTTGTAAACTGTAAAGCATTCCCCGACTTAGGATGAAATAGATGTAAATTGCTTAAAAGCTTGATTAGGGGAAACACTCTAGAGATGGGCTCAGTAAAATATACAACTATGATAAAAACTAGGAGTTTGAATTGTTTTTTGCTAAGTGTTATTCTATAATATGTGTTCTAACTTGTTATAGATAGCAAATTAAAACTACCCAGTGTACTGAACTCTATGGAGCATTACAGGACAATTTACATGTTAATTGGGTGGCAAAAATAAAGATGCAAGATAGATCAGTCTAGTGTTTATCTAGATGTATTGAGTTGTATGTTTCAAGATTTATAAAATGTTCAAGTGCTTAGAATCTGCTATGTCCCACTTTTCCATAGAGATTCAATGCAGCATACCATAAACTTCCAGTTGCATTTAAGCTTTGACATCAACCAGAAGACAAAAGACATTAGCAGCACGAGTTTACAGAAATGAATTTAGTGAAGAAACACCTAAGACTGGTGCTAAATTAATAATATTAACCTGTAAGCGATTCATCTGTGCTCCTGTGAGAATGAACTGTCATTATGTTTAAAAAAAGCCCACTGGATTGAAAAGCTTATTAAAGTTGTCCAGCATCACAAGGTCTACTTTGAGATGAGCATAGACATGCTCAGAGAAATAATGATAAGTCATCGCTGTCATCGGAATCAATCAACTAATATGAACCTTTTTTGCTTAAAAAAGGGATAAACATGCAAATAAGTATTTGGTGTGATTTTGGACATCACAATGCTTAAATAGTAATTGAATAATTCAATAAAAATAAATATATTTTCCCAACCTTAGGTGTGTTAGCAATTTTAAGCCAAATTCAAGGATATATCTATCTAGGGCTGCACGATAAATTAATATAATTTCACCAGATGATTTAAAAAGCTCTATTTGAAAACATTTTGTTAATTTAGATCAACTGGGATGATCAAGTATTTTATTAAATATATTAGAAGCACATAAAAGTAAAATAAACAGTGCTAAAATTGTCATAATTGTATAATTAGATATTTTTGTAGCCAGTTGGATGGTAGTAAACGAGACAAGAAAAGGTTTCACATCTAAATGACAATGTTCAAAAAAATCCATGTCCTTAAAAATGGCCAAAAATGATGTATTACAATTGTCAGGCCAGTATTTGGTGCTATCACCTTGTTAGTAAACAGTAGTGAAGTGACGATATGTTGGCAGCAGCTCCACACTTTGCTGATGAGGTTAGCAAACACTTGAGCAACAGCAACACTACCACATACTTCATTGTTGTGTGTGGTTCTTTCCACTTGCTTTTAATATACTCTCACCTAAAAGCCTACTATGTATGCGTATGTTTCAAAGACTTTAAATTTTGGTTGTTTTTTCAACAAATGTGTCTGTTTTCAGTTTTAAAAATGACATTGTCATCTAAAAACAAATATAATGTATAAAAAGTTTCTGTTTTTTGACTGACAACTTTGTATAACGGCCACTCAGTGTTTGCCTAGAGTTATCATTTAGCCTTTATTGCATTCCACAACATTTCCATTCAAAACGGAAGTATTGGTGAACATCACCTTTGCTTCATAAATCACAACCAACAGCGTCAACAACGTCTACGATTCTTTGGAAAGCCGGCGAGAAGAGTTATCCTTTCTGCTAGCGTTCTTGTTCCAGTTTGTATCGGATCAAGATAAACAGATTGATGCACGTCTCATCAACAAAAGCCTTTCTGCCAACTAGAAGAAATCACTGGCGTGAGGATCGATCCATCTTCCAGCAATTTGCTTTTCTCATTTAAAATATGATTTATCAACAAATTGAGCTTTAAGGCCACGTTGGCAAGCGAGTTAATGCTCGTACTGGATTCATTTTCTTTTCATTATGCTATTACACGCTCGGGTAGTCGAAGCCATTGTGAGATCTTCTCATTTTTTTCTTCCTCCTGTCAGACCTCGACTGCTCATAGAGACCGGTCACGAAAGCTGGAAACATCCCATTTGCCCCCCATTTCCAGTGACCAGTCATTAGCATGTCCAGCATGACTCTGAATGATAGGCTATCGTTGTGGAGAGACGCCGGGCTCTAGGGCTCGTTGTCATTGTGTAGCTATTGACTGATAGATGATGAGAGATGATGTGAGCTTCAAACATCGCTGACAGCTTGATGACTGTGCCAGGCTCTGGTGGATGTCGTCGTCTAAGTGGAGTGCCAATCTCTGCTGTCAGATGGGGTTTTTAAACTGCTTTGGATGAATTTTGATTGCCCCGAACTGGCAGTTAGGTCAGGTAATGGACGATAGTGTTTGTAAATGTCAGACTGTATTTGGACACTTAGTGGGAGCAGGACTGTTTTTTTGTGATGTTTGGTTTTAATGTTGCATGTTATGTGGGTTAATAAGAAGGGATTGAGTAAAGCGATGTTATTAAAGTCAGTACTGAAAAAGAGAGCCAGAATTGATAATTTAATGATTATACAAGTATGGAAAACATTAAAAGATTCATTCTCAGTTTCTCTGGATTTGCTGGATAGGTTGGGGTTTGAGTAAAATCTTTATATGTTTTATTCTGTAAGTTACATTTTTTAGTTTGCTGTAACAGACAATTGACACATATTCCATCAAAATCAAGAATTATTCCATCAAAGTTTTATTTTTTGAAACATTCTGTAGTTAAAACATTGGTATTGTGTTCTCTACAAATTAATAAATTAATAAATATACATGTCTGAAAATGTTATTTTTTTTGACTAGGCTAGATGTCAAGTTCTTCAGGAAATACTCTATTTTAGATATTGAAGAAATGCCATCAGTAATTTAAAGAATACAACAAACATTACATTTTACTAAAACACATAACTGCAACATGTAAATTGAAAGTTGTTTTATGTTGCTCAATTTACTATTCATGTGTGAATACTGTATTTCATGAATTTTTTTTTATATTTTTATACATTTTACTGAAAACATGTCTTCCGAATTTTGATTAAGAACATTATTATTCATTTGCAAAAAATAACAATATGTTAGTATAAAATAGTTAATGTTTTTTGTATTGGTATTTAAAAAAATCAGTTTTTATTCATATTTATAAATCATACTTTTTGGAAATGAATTCTTCAATGTAAAAAAATGGATTTAAGTAAATGGTAAAACATGAAAGTCTGTTTTTATCATGCTTTTGGAAACAGGACTTATAAAAACTAATAAAAAATGAGTTTTTGCAAATGAACTTGCAAATTTATATGCATAACTTGTATTTATAAATGTACACATATTGCCACAGGGCATCCCCTGTGTAAAACATATGCCGGAATAGTTGGCGGTTCATTCTGCTGTGGTGACCTCTGAAATGGAGACTAAGCTGAAGGTAAATTAATGAATATATACATATTTAAGGTAAAAAAAAAATTATGTCACAGACAATAAATATATAAAAAATGAATAATTCAGTTATTCACTGTTTCGGATATCACACCACATGGTATTTTACAGCCTAAACTAACTTTGCCTTGTCATAAAAATATTATTTTATTTGATGTTTTGAGACACTTGTAGATCTTTTTACTCAAACATGTCTTAAACTTTTAAAAAACACATTTATTTATTTATTTATTTATTTTCTATTTATGTCATGCCCATGAAATAAAAATCTAAATTAATCCTAATTTGGAAAAAAATAAACATGATTAACTTAGAGTACCTTCAAGTTTTACTATGCTTGGTTATTAAAGTAAACTGAAATCATAAAACTAAAATAGATAGATAGATAGATAGATAGATAGATAGATAGATAGATAGATAGATAGATAGATAG
>CAIGQZ010000320.1:15646106-15676912 GCA_903798205.1 Danio tinwini | reverse complement strand
TGTGTGTGTGTGTGTGTGTGTGTGTGTGTGTGTGTGTGTGTGTGTTTCCCAATACTGGGTTGTGGCTGAAAGGGCATCCGCAGCATAAACCATATGCTAGAGTAGTTGCCGGTTTATTCCGCTGTGAAATAGAGTACTTATAAGCGACCTCTGAAATAGCGTACTTATAAGCATCATTTGCATAATACATTTATTTTGCTGTATTTTTCATGCCACTTGTTTTAGCTTGAGTTAGTGTGTAGTTATGTAAAAATGTCCATCTTGGTGTGTTTTAACTGAAACACCAATTAATTATGTCTAAAATGAGCACAAATGTTACACTCTCAGAAATAAATGTATGAGAGCTGTCACTGGGGTGGTACCTTTTCAAAAGTCCATATTGAGTCCATATTGGTACCTCAAAAGTACATGTTAGTACTTACAATTTTTAAGAGGAACACTTTTGTAAATACATAACTCTTAAAATACATAATTGCATTGCATTTTGGGCATTTTATTAAAGTCAATGAGGAATATGTATTGATCAAAATGTAATATGTAATTTGGCAATTTTCAATCAAAATATAAGCATTTGCAGCTTTGTTTGAAGTGGTGGTCCTTCTCTGGGATGATGCACAAAAAGAAAGCCCCGCCCACTACACAATATTCAGTTTTAGTTGAAAGTGCATCAACGTATTGAAATAAAAGTCTCAGTAACTTCCGGTTCACCCAGTCTTTAATGCACTGACCTCACAAAGTTTTGCTTAGGGCCCCTATAGAAGCCTAGGTGTTTTGGCCATATCAACACGGCATTCATAAATTGTACCCGCTGGCAGTTTTTTTTTAAGTATACAAAGACCCCTGGCGGTTTCATTGTTAAGCTCATGGCTCAAAGCTAAAGCTCACTGACCCGAAATATCTCTCTATTTTCTCTGCAGGTACAACCAGGCAGCCCAGAGAAGGAGAAGTTCCTGGAGTAGACTATAATTTTGTGACCGTTGAGCGCTTTGTGGAGTTAGAGAGAAGTGGAGCTTTGCTGGAAAGTGGAACTTATGAAGGTACGTCAACTGAGTTTCACAATCAGATTTCAAGTTTAAGTTTTTGTCCCAATATCTCATTGCTAGGATTAGATATTTGAGCAACCTTAAACTAATTACCCTCACCACCCAAGTATTAAACTTTGGTTTGGGGCTACAGACATTCCCCAGAATGTCAGTGTAACCCTTTATAGGGCAGTCATTGAAATACTCAGTAGAACTACTCTGGAGTGTTACTGTGGGTTGTTACAAGACTTTTAAACTTTTATAACAAAACAACAGCAAAAAAAAACTGTCAGTAAATGTACTATATATGCTGCCCAACAAAAGCAAAGTACACTATCTATGTGAACAATGAAATAAAAATGGATTTTGTAGTTACTGCTATTTTGACACTCTTTTTTTCTCTGATACAGAACCAAATTAGCCAGGAGACTTTGTCACACGACAGAACAGATGTCATAGCCTATTTTAGCCTTCAAATCAATTATACCTAGTTGTGTAGTATCAGCTTTTTGTTTTGTAAGGCAGTATGGTTCTTGACCACATAACATAAAGGGTTAAAAATTATATATACTTGTATATGTTAAAACACAGACTCATTGTGAAAACTTACCTCATATACATTTCTGGAGAGCGTGAATTATGAGGCCAGAGCTTTGTATGGCTGCATTTCGTCATTAAAACAAACACTACAGGGCGGTATGATGCCACTGATGGCTTCTGTTTGTTTTCGCGCTGCCAGCTGACCGCTTACCTCCATATGGACAGCTTTTGCGCTGTTATCAGTTTGCCCAGTAGCTGATAAACAGTGCTTTTTTCTCCATTCCTTTATTTATTCTGTTTGCAGAATTTAATTTTTTTATTTTCTTTTTGACAAGTTGTTTTGCTATAGTTTATGACAGAAAAGTTCTCATTTCGCCATCTTTTAATCTAGGTTTTTTAAACCAGTAGCTATATTAAAGCATAAACGTATTTGGTAATGATGAAGGCGGGTTTGTTGAGTCTTTAGCAGTTCAGTATGTGTGCGCTTAGAGATGTGTGTGTGGACTGTCCTGTTGCAAAATGCGGCTAAAAGTCCTGCATGATGGTAATCGTTTGATTGCAGTGTTTACATATCTGTACTTCACTTCAGTAATGTGACTTTCAGCACATCTAAAGTGACATTCCATTGCATGGTTAATTTGTGTGGCTGCAGTTGTATTTGCAGCCTCTGCTTGGACATGAATAACACAGCAGCCTTTGAAATCCGATGAGAAAAAAAGCAGTTACGTCACACCTGCCCACCCATCCAAGTGACATGTGCAACACAGAGGCCAGCCTTACTAGGTGTGTGCAAAGCACTTGATTTGCGGTTTAAATTTTATTCCTGCTTCCAATCTTCAATGCTAATTTCACCCTCACGCTCCATCATGCTAACATCTCAACTCACGAGAGAACTTTTCACCTCGACGAGAAATCTCGTTGCGTTTTAATCTTCTAGGAACTTGTGACACGAGATCTCGTGACACCCCTAGTACGTATCAATAATGAGCCTGGGTTGCATATATACCAATATGATTGTATTATTTTTTAGATGTACAGTAAATGTCACTGGCTTTCTAAATTATTTGAGGTAAATTTCAGGATGTAGCATAACAAAAATATTGAAATATCAGTATGCAAATAAAGTCAGCTAAATTATCTTATAGGCTTACTTTAAAGGAGCGATTTATTTGAAGTTTAGTATCAAAAATCAATAGCCCTACTCTCCATTTATTTTAGACAGATGTTAGGAATTTGCATACAAACAATGCAGGGTTGAAACTTCAAGATGCAAAAAAAAGGCTTACACTTTTCTGGAAGGATGCTTCTATTTTGGGATCAAAATATCAGTATACTGTTTCTGTTCACAAATTTTAAGATGAATTTTAACATACTGCATGAAAATAGTTGAAACAGCAGGATGCATTAGAAACAGCTAAAAATCCAACAGACAGAATGTGGGACTTGTCACACTTGCAATGGAAATATCAGAAGTGGCTGCTTTTCTTTCCATGTTTTTATTTATTTATTTTAGTTTTTTGATTGTTATTTACTTTTTTGGCACATTGAGATTTGTAAAAAAAAGGATATAAAAACCAATATGTAAAATAAGCTGACACTCCCAACAATTTCCCACAGATATTGCCTAGAAATATTGGACTGAAACACCAATATGCAAAAACTGTTAAAAAAAAAAAAAAAAAAAAAAAGGCAAACCCATTGACCTATACACAGAATGAGAGAACTACATCATATTTGGGTTAATATCCAGTGGATTTTATCACCATTTTACCTGGGAAATTGCATGAAAAATGACTAAAACACCAAGATGTATATTTGTTTTCAAAATATGCTAAAATTGTACTTTTGGTATTCAGTAATATAGCATTTGCTTAGACCCTACTTTAAATAGTTCTCTTAAATAACAAAATTGCCCTGTGCATTCTGAAATACTAAAGCCAAAGCTACTATTAACTTCTACAACTGTCTGACATGTTTCTTTGCTCACAGACATAAGAAAAATACAGATTTTGCTAGCATGAACATCATCACAACATTTTATCTGTATCCACTAAATCGTAAGTCATTTATTACATTCAGTAATGAGCCACAGTGTGTTCCCCAATAGCAACAGCTTGTATTTAAAAGTAAAAAAACACATATTTTTCTTAAGCTTATGTGGTAATGCTATTTCATTCACAATCTTTTAGCGATAATCAGATTTTGTAGAGGCTGTGTGAAAACAAGAGAGCAGACCTTGGGATTGGTGGTAACTGTAGTTAATTCACAGCGTGATTTCAAAAACACCCTAAAGGGGGTCTGATTCTCTGGGGTCTAGTGAGCTTAGCCTTTCTTCACTTCAAAAGTCCAACAACATCATCCTTTGAATAAATATACATCATGTCCCATCGTGTCTCTCTCTCTCTCTCTCTCTCTCTCTCTCTCTCTCTCTCTCTCTCTCTCTCTGTCTATTTCAAATTTTGTCTCTCTAAACTAGTGCCTAAAAGAGATCAGATAGAAGTTCTAATTGTGAAAGACGTCAATCTATAGTTGATTCTTATTTAGGGGTTTATAATAGTGATTTTTGATTTATTTTTTTTGCCATGGTTAAGAGATTATTTAGAAAATATTTTAATATCTGGTATATAAGTGAAAGCTCCAGTTTCCCTCACAAGTCCAAAGACATGCGCTATAGGTAAATAGGATAAGCTAAATTGTCCGTAGTGCATGTGTGTGAATGAGAGTGTACAGTATGGGTGTTTCCCAGTAATGGGTTGCAGTTGGAAGGGCATCCACTGTGTAAAACATATGCTGGATAAATTGGCGACCCCTGATTAATAAAGAGACTAACTCAAAAAGAAAATAAATGAATAAATATACTGTAATTAAGATACCAGCCTGATCTTACGAAAAAACATAAGTATTTTTCGTTTGGTCGTATGATAATGTAGAATTTTTAAAAAGGAGGCATGACACCCAACCCCGCCCCTAATCCCAACTGTCATTGGGGATAAGCAAATTGTGCTAAATTATATTATTTGCAAGTGCTTTTTTTAATAGAGAGAACACATTTTTCACATTTGTAAATAATAATAACAAATTTCTAGTAACCCTTTTTTTGTCTTTGTCTTGATGACAGTACATAATATTTTATTAGTTATTTTGCAAGATACTAGTATTCAAGTGCAATTTAAAGGCTTAACTACGCTGTTAGACCTTACCGTTTTTTGTTTTTTTTTACAGAGAAATACTGGCAAAACTGTGTTAAATTAACTTAAATGAAAATAATGTTAGAAGTTGTGAAGCGATGCTAACTAGCTAACAATGTACTGTAGCTTTCAAATACACAGTTCAAAATTACAACCATTTAACTTAATACACAGTCTTATTTTAGAAACCCTAAAAAAATATTTGAACACATTTTACTTACTCATTGTAGATTCTTATTTAAGGCTTAAAAGATGATGCCTCAGACTGCATCTGCACTAATAGACAGAAAATGGAGCACACACAGGCCAACATTTTCTAATATCGTTTTCTATAATAATACAGACAACCTGTGTACATGTGTGTTAATGCCTAAATCATTGTTTTTTTTACCTTAAAGGGCACCTATGGTGAAAAATCTACTTTTCAAGCTGTTTGGACAGACATATGTGTAGGTATAGTGTATAGATTGTCATATTGGGGTGATATAAACACACTCAGTTCTTTTTTTCAATTTAACAACATAAAAACGATGGACCAATTGGAGCGGTTTTGAGATTGACCGCAACTTGATGTAGGAGTGCGGTCCCCCCGCTTACCAAAATTGATTGACAGGTGCGCATTACCATATCCTCAGTATGTTGTTTCATGTCCGCCATTTTCAGCATGTGAGACAAAGCGACGTCACCAAAGAAACACCCTTGCTCTACTTTGAGATGTAAGGCTCATTGGGCTCAACATTTACCAGGTTATCGCTCTTCTTGCCGCCAGTGTTTGTGAGTTTTGGTGGGTTTGCATACATGTGTACTTTTCATCGCGTCTTCCTTAAACTTCAGCGGTTTGCATTTCCCGCGGTCACAGAAGCTCCCAGTCATCTTAACTAGGTGCAGCTGGAAAGTGCGAGCGCGTTGCCTCACGTGCTCGTCCCTCCATTGGTAAAGCGAACTAACGACGTGCAGCCCTATGCATTTCGCGTTGTCGCGGATGAAAGTGAGGACCGGGAGGGAGGGGGTGTGTGTCGCGGATGAAAGTGAGGATGGAGGGGTTCGCTCACTATTATGCCGCCTAGGTCGCCTCTATGGACGCACTGGCCCTGCTCAGGACACTTATCAAATTTCTGCCGTGCCACAGATCGTTATCTGAATAGTTTCATTTTAAATAACATGCAAATGTGCGTGTGCCGTGTCGTGACTCTGAGCGGTGCATCCGGTGTATGACACCCTTTAGTTATAGCCTCAAGCAGGTCGTACACCAGAAGCGCCGCTCGGTGACATGCAGCATCGCGCCACGCAGCGGCATGCATTTCTGAATTCTAAACATAAGTTTCTATCAGGTGACACACACTGGCGCCGCAAGTGTGCGATACTTTCAATTGTCATGTGCACACCGTGTCGCGGTGCATCCAGTGTGTGATGCCCTTCAGTCAAAGGTAATTCGGTGTGATTGGTTATTAGTCTCGGTGTAGGCTACAAGCTCGGAGCTTTAAACTAGCACACAGTTGGCTGTAAAACTATACAAAGACACAAATGATTTTGTACTCTCTGCTTGGTCTGTCAGAGTCGTACATGTACTGCTGAATGCTGGTCCTCTCACTCATGTTGCTTCTCTCTGTCTGCCTGTCTGTTGCCATACACAAAGAGGGGAGCTCTTGGCTCCGCCCCCTTGTTAAGTTGGGCGGGAAATCAAAACAAATTTTCATGTGAAGCAACACGCCCCTAAAATGACGAACTGTGTACACGCCCCCAAAATTGCACTTTTTAACACATTATAATAAAAAAATCTGAATTGTGTTTTGAACTGAACCTAAACTGGCACACTCAGAACCATAATATTAATATTACATCTTAAAAAAGGGGTAAAATAGGTGCAATGGCTGTGATTACAAATATCTAAATGCTCTAGATTAAAATATTGTTTATGGAATTACTCCAAAGCATGGACTGGGTGGTGGGATGGGGTAGGGGTGTAACTTATGTAAAACTAAAATATTTATTTTTTATTTTGTTCCTTTTTATCATTGCTGACACATAATGTTTCTAATATATAATTGTAATCATGCTCTTCTCCCAAACACTGGCAACTAAGAATACATCTTTTGAGAAAATATTTTTAGGCAAGCTTGGTTATGATGCATTTCAAACACTGACATTTGTTATGGTTGATATTTATTTTGAACATATCGTTAATGCCATAAAAATAACATTAACTACAACTGACAACGGGCACAATACAATAAGCTATGGGGGAAATATGTATAATATTTTATTGTTTTTTCTATAATTAAGTTTAGTTTAGTTTAGTTTATTTAACAACAACAATTTGGGACATATTTGAATAAAATAATAATAATTAACAGGAGGGCTAATAATTGGTCTATTGAAATTCTTGAATCTAATTGACTGAAAAATAGTTTAATACACTGGTAGTTATAGTCAGTTATGATCACACTTAAACAATAGTAGTAGTAGTAGTAGTAGTAGTAGTAGTAGTAGTAGTAGTAGTAGCAGTTGTTGTAGTAGTAGTTGTTGTAATTGTAGTAGTAGTAGTAGTAGTAGTACTGTAGTAGTTGTAATAGTAGTAGTAGTACAGTAGTAGTAGTAGTAGTAGTAGTAGTAGTAGTAGTAGGTGTAGTAGTAGTAGTAGTACTGTAGTAGTAGTAGTAATAATAATGAACATTATTAACCTATAATAATACCTATAAATAATACCTATAAATATTAGTTAAAAAAACTATAATAATACCTATAAATGATTATTATTATTGTTGTTGTTGTTGTTGTTGTTGTTGTTATTATTATACAAATTTGAAAATAAAACAATGCAACTTAATAAAATGTCACTACAATATTACAACAACAAAAAACAATAACACAGAGTGATATACTTCAGAATATTTCAAACCAGATCATATCAAGCTTTAAATGAAACATATGTACTGAAAGCATGTGCGGTATTATTGAGTTATTATTTTGATTTCCAGCTGTTGCGCTTTAGCGTCATGTCAAGCAGTGACCCGGAGAGAATTGAATTGAGCTCCAGCAGACGCCCTGTTCTCCTCTCGAGCCTGTTCATCCCAGGGGAAACATGGCACTTTCACTGAGGCTCTAAACAGCACTCACTCCTTTGAGCAACAGTTTCTGTGTGCTGCTGTACAGGTGTTGCAGCCCTGCTTCAATGGAGATTTCAGGCCTTTCGATTTGATTGCAGAGACAAGATTTTCATTGACTGAGCAGTACTAGAATCCTTTAGACACAGAGTACAGGGTTTCTGCGGGGTCTTAAAAAGTCTAAAATTTAATAATCGAAATTTAAGGCCTTAAAAAGTCTTAAATTCGCTGTTCTAGGTCTTAACTATTTTTGCACAGGTATTAATTTTCTGATGTTTGCGGTATTACAACTACAAATGAGACCAGCATGCAATAGACAATCAGCTTTCTGTTATTGAACTCAGAGCGCGCGGCGAATGTGACATCATCACTGTGTTTGCGGACGTTCGCTTTGGGTGTGCGCAACATTATTTCGGCTGGCGGAGCACACGTAATGTTTTGAGACTCGAGTAAACAGTTCATGCCCGCATTTGATTTGAGTTGAAAATGAAACACTTTGAAGAGATTTTGTCTAAAACAGGTACGACTGTACACACATTTTCTTTATGATCCATCTATGCGTGATCATCATAGAGATAACCAGATGACCAAAAATTGTTGGCTAGAAATTGCAACAGCAGTGGGAAAGGAGGAACATTTTTGTAAAGTTTGGAAAAACCTGGGGATAAGTGTTAAAACAAATAAAGAGGCCATGCAAAAGTGGAGACCCAGGTGGTTTTATTATTACAGAATATGTTTTGTTTAAACTGATGTATATGTTACAATTTGGAATTTAAAACAATTTACAAGTTACAAACTAAAATTAAGTAACATTATTTCTTTGATACAGTTGAAGTCATAATTATTCGCCCCCCTTTGAATTTTTCTTTCTTTTTTAAATATTTCCCAAATGATGTTTAACAGTGCAAGGAAATTTTCACAATATGTCTGATAATATTTTATCTTCTAGAGAAAGTCCATTTCGGCTAGAATAAAAGCAGTTTTTAATTTTTTAAAAACCATTTGAAGGTCAAAAGTATTAGCCCCCTAAAGCAATATATTTTTTTCGAAAGTCTACAGAACAAACCATCATTATACAATAACTTGCCTAATTACCCTAGTTAACCTAATTAACCTAGTTAAGCCTTTAAATGTCACTTTAAGCTGCATAGAAGTGTCTTGAAAAATATCTAGTCAAATATTATTTACTGTCATCATGGCAAAGATAAAATACATCAATTATTAGAAATTAGTTATTAAAACTATTATGTTTAGTAATGTGTTGAAAAAAAATCTGCTCTCCGTTAAACAGAAATTGGGGAAAAAATAAACAGGTGGGCTAATAATTCTGACTGTAACTGGAAAGGAATATATGAACCCATCAGTTTACAATATACTGATGCCCAATTTCTAGGCTTTATTGGTGATAATGGTCACGAATGTTGGACCATTATTGCCTTTTTAGCTTATAAGTAGAGGACAGAAACTAGCCAGACAGTAATGTGTGAATTGTTGAGTGGGCAAAATAAAGGAAAAAAGTGAGTATTTTTAGTAAGTGTACTTTTAAAGTACTTTTTTTGTTGTTATTCTTGCCATAATAAAAAATATAATTGTAGAGCAACCCAAGTTCTGTTGCCATTAATATTTTACTTTAATAGGTAGAACTGTCCGAGATATGAACAAAAGCAAGTGATGCATCATTTAGATTCAAAACATTTTAGATTTTAAAAAACTTGAATGGTTATAAAAACTTTATAATAAATTATAAAAATAATGAAAAACAATTATCTTGAATGATATTATTAATATGACTTAGTTCCTGAAACTTTCTACTTCTCTGTTTATCTGTCTGATTTTTTTGTCTGTTTCTTTTGACCGCCCCTGTTATTTAAAAGAATATCTCAATGGCGAACGCGTCAAGTATAAAAGCCTCATTCGTTTCATGAGGTGCGCGATGTGGGGCCAGGCGAAAGTATAAATCAGACTTAAGATATTTGTTTGTTTTTTTTATAGTTTAATGGTGCATCAAACCTGTCTTTAGTACTGTTCAATTTTAATACATTTATTTACCACAAATTTTGTGATTTTGCATTTTCTTTTTATGTGTATGCGTGTTTTTGATATTGTGATATAGGTCTTTAATTAATTCTTAATGGTCTTAAAAAGGTCTTAAAAAGTCTTAAGTTTGACATTATGATATCTGCAGAAACCCTGGAGTAGTCGGAAGCCGTAGACATATCAGATAGTACATGCTTAGATGCATTATAACTGTAAGCTAAATTATGTAAAATAGTCCAAAAATTACTGTTTATTTTGCTAGGGCACATTGTTGTATTTTTTAGATAAATGATTAATAATATTGTTAGCCACACCTCTCTTACTGTTAGTTTGCTATGAGGGAATGATGTGCAAAAAGAAGCCCTTCTACTCATATTCAGTTTTAGTTGGAATACATCAACATACTGAAATAAAAAAAAGTCTCAACAACTACCGGTTCAGACAGACTTTAAACTATGTATGAAGTATAAACTATATATAAACTATATATGGTTTTAGATTAGGGAATTTGCTGTAGGGACATGTCTATTGAGGCTGCTTTCCTTTTTTGATTAAAAATTGTTTCTTGCAATCGTGAGTTTCGAAATGAAATGGCAAGATACAAAATACAACGTGTTTAGACATAAAGTGGCAATAACATGTTATAAAGTCAGAGTTATGGTATTTAAATTGTAAGAAAGAACTTTAGAATTTGCAATTAAGAGTTTAAATCTCACAATTTTGAGAATTAAGTCAGAACTGTGGGTATAAAAATCAGAATTGCATGTTTTGATGATTTAAAATGCATGAATGAATGTTCAAGCATAATCCAAACTACTAGGTTTTAAAATATTATAAAAATATTGATCAATAAATTAATTTACTTTTTATTTTAAAAATGGATCAGTCACAAAAAGTACTTTAAAAATTTAATAATTTATTTAATTATTTATTTTTTTATTTAAATACATACATAATATTTATATAAATTTTATATATAAAAAAATAACCAAAATTAATTTATAAATCAATAAACAAGCAAACATTATTTACTTGATGAACATATCCGAATCAATGCAGGAAGTCCTTAAATGGTGATGGAAACAGATGTAGCTCAGTTCTGGAAACAGTTTTGTCCCCAAAGTATTGCTAAATAAAAAAAAAAAAACACCCATTGGAAAAACAGTTGCCTCACTTATTGCCTGAGAAGCTGCTGAACAACACACAAGCCACAACATTTCAATTGTAAAAGTTGCCATCATCACTGTGGCACATCTTACATTCTTAACTCTGGATTGTTGACAGATAACTATTACGGCACACCAAAGCCCCCGGCGGAGCCCAGTCCACTGCTGCTGAATGTAGCAGAGCAGCTGCTGCCCGGAGCAACACCCACATCACAGGGCAAACGCAGACGCAACAAGTCCGTCAGCAACATGGAGAAGGCTGGCATTGAGCCTCCCGAGGAGGAGGAGGAGGAGAGACCCGTCATCAACGGCAATGGAGTCGCCATCACCCCGGGTGAGGAGATAAGCACTGCTTTATCACACATTCACAATTTTTTCCTTTTTAATTGGTTGTAAAATATTTTTTTGAATCTAACTTAAAGAAAATATTTATAATACACCTTTAAAGTTCATGTGAAATCAAAACTAGCACGCATTGTTATTCTTGAGTCTATGAGTTAATTCACTGGAAAAAAGTTTGCTTTGGTAATCTTCAATCAAAATCTTTCCATTTGCGTCCATGTTTGGAGTGGCAGTCCTTCTCTGATGATGTCAGTTTGGTGGCTTCAGCCACATTTTTCCTAATACCCTCTTACTGTTTGTTTGATATGAGGGGATAATGCTCAAAAAGAAAGCCCCATCCCCACTCAATATTCTTTTTCAGTTGGCAGTATATCAACATACTGAAATAAATGTCTCAGCAACTTCTGGTAGACATGGACTTTAAGTATTTGTTTTAGTGGACTTTTTCATTTTGTGTGTGTAGATGCCACTTCCAGTACATAGTTTTAAAGGCTCAAAATGATTGTGTTTCTCCTGCATTGAGCTATAAATCTATTTCAGCGCCACCGTATTTGTATGTTAAAGGTTTTTACTAAGAGATTTGTCTACATAAATTGACTGATGATATACAGTTTTTTATTACACCAATGAAAAAGTAGGTTTTTTCTTGCTGTTTGTAGTATTATAAATATTTTTAACAAATGTTATAAAAACAGATTCCCAAAATCTCCACTGTAAAAACTTTTCACTCATTTCACATTATATGTTAAAAAACAAAATATTTCTGGGCTAGATTTGTATGCAAATAAGCATACAAAGCATAAATCCGCATGTCTTTTGCACTTTTAAGTATTAAAATCTTGTTGTACAAAACTGTTTGCAATTTATAACTCTATACTGTACAGTATATAAAACACTCATTGAAATTCTCATTGAAAAAACTAGTACTTCTGGGGGTTATTAAGGGGGTTATTAAGACCATATATAATATATATTGTAATTTTCCTCAACAAAGTTACCATGCAAATGTTACATTCAACAGTATATGGTTCTTGACCTAATAAAAGGTTAATGCAATCAATGAACTAGAAAATCATGATGATATATATATATATATATATATATATATATATATATATATATATATATATATATATATAATATTTGAGTAGATATTTTTCAAGACACTTCTATAAAGCTTAAAGTGACATTTAATGGCTTAACTAGGTTTATTAGGTTAACTAGGCAAGTTAGGGTAATTAGGCTTATACTATACAGGAAAAATCTATCACAGCTGAGTTTATGTAGCTGTACAAATTTTTTTGCCATTGTAGTTATATATACATAATATATTATATAGTATATTTATTTATATATTTTGCTTACTTTTCATATCTATCCACATTTTGTTTTAATATTGGAAATGTATTTTTTTTAACTTGAAAAGCATTTTAAATTATATTTTGGTATATGATTGTTGAAATGTAATATATTTTAAATTTTAAAACATATTTTACTGAGCCTCGCACTTACAAAATATATTTTATCTATATTTATAATATAATTTTTTTTAGGCAGAAAAAGTATTTTTACCATATGGAACCACTGTTGTCAGGGCAACTGTCGCGCCAGCATGTTATCACACATTGCTTGTTTTTCACTCCACAACAGCAGTTCTGTGGGGTGAAACCGTGCATCAAGTCTGGATGTACTGAAAAAGCCTTTTGTTTTGTGCTGGCTTTATTACAGCAGCATGACATGGTGATTTAGAATCTAACACAGCGAGAGCATTGCTGACATCCAGCAATATAAGGAATAGCCAGGGGATACTGTATTGCTTACAGCTCTTTTATAGATCACTGCACTTAAATTCAACATGAAATCTGAATTGACCCTATTTGTTTTCTTAATGCAAGTTCTGGGTCTTATTGTGCATGATTCATCAGGCCATGTTATTCGAAAGAGGAAAATCTTTTATAAGAATGTGCTTTAAAAAGAATAAGGGTATAGACTGAAAATAAGGTCTATTAACCTCAAAGTCTTCCATCTATAAAACAAAGTAGTTATATGTTGATTATGGTGAATATAATGAAGTTTAATGTATTAATGGGGAAAATTTTTCATTTAATGTTAGGAAAATTAAATTCTGTAATGACTGTATTGTCAAAAATGTTAAAACATATTTAAAACACATTTTGTATCTGGGATCCATTCAGCTTTCAATTTGGATGTGACAATTTCAAATGTAGTTCTCTTTTAATCAAATTCACAGTTTTAATTTCAACATTTCATCCAATATAAACACACGTAGACACGTACGGACACCTAGTCTGCAGCTCTGCACAAGAAGTTTGGCCAGGGGAGAAATTATCGTGCTCAACTTTTTGCTTCATTTTTGTCAATTCGTCACCTTGGAATTATAAGGTTTTATCTGTGTTCTGAATGATTTTGAGATATTGAGTTTCAAAGTTTGTGCATTCCATATAGCAAACAGTGTGTGTAACATTTGTTTATTAAATAAAAAGTCTTAAAATGTAAACAACTTCATTCCAAAATGTAACTAAGTTGTAATTTAATAAGAATATTTTAACAAAAACATCAGGTAGAACCTTATCATTTTAAGGTGTCGAATTGGTGAAGTTTGTTCCTTGCTACTGGCTTGCTTGGTTTGAAACTTATGGAGCTGTGCATCTATGGATTTGCTCTTCAGTGTTTGGACTTTCAGCAATGAAAAATTAAACCACACTGAACTGAACTTCAACTGAACTGAAGTTAATTTATATACACTCCTGCCATCCAAGATGTGGGTGCTTTTTGTTTAGAATATTAAAAGAAAAATTTTAACTGAAACAATATTAGCACTCACTTCTAGGGATTTACACCTAACTTTAAATAGTAACGATTCCTGACTCTAATGAGCTACAAACATTATTAAGACACTTTGAACTTTACTGTGGTTTCATGCCAAGACATATAAAAAAGTTATACATTATGAATTAATGAGAAAGAAAAAATTGTACCGTGTTCAATATTTCTTTTTCCATACAAACAAAGGAAAACATTAATGAAATAACCTAGAAAAAAATATGCATTGAAATGGGTTGAGTTTTTAGTCATTCACTAAACTGTGACTAACAACAATGTAATTTCTCTTAACTGGATAGCACATCCAAAGCTGAAAATTCTGTCACCATTTACTCAGTCTCCACCAGATTCAAACTTGTTTTAGTTTCTTTCAGATATTTCTTTCTTCCTAACACAACAGAATATATACTTAGTAATGTCAGTGGGGAAAACAGCCATTGACTGCCATAGCAAGTCTTGTTCCTATGGAAGTCAATTGGTGTGTTTTGTGTTTAACAGAAGTTCAGCAAAGAGTTTGAAGCTCTTGAGTGTGAGGAAAAACAAATATACATAAAAATACATAGACTGTATGTACTGTGTGTGTGTGTGTGTGTGTGTGTGTGTGTGTGTGTGTGTGTGTGTGTTGATTAAAACATCAGTAGTGCTGAATGTTATGGGATTCAGTGTCTTTCTCTTTCGTCTCTCTCTCTTTTCCCCTCCATCAGTCTTTTGCTCCTCTCCTTGGGGATCTCCAACCTCCATAACTCAAACTAGGACACGTTCGTCTCTCTCTTTATTTTATTTTCCCCCTCTTCTTCTCTCTGGATTTCTCACCGCAGACTCCATTTTAATCACCCCAGTCTTACTGCACCGTCTCAGTCCGGCTAACCATCTCCATCTCTGTCTGTTCTTCTATCATTTCATACAATCTTTCTTTCTTACAATTCTTCTTCCTGCATGGCCCTCTTACAGTGACCTGCTTTTCAATTCTTTCAGAAACTCCAAATCTCAGTTACATCTCCCTCTCTTATAAATATTTTCTCTGTCTGGCTCACTCACACTCACCGGTTTTCTCTGTAGTCTCAGACTATGAGAGTCTACTAGTGTATTGCGCTAGGTTCTTGTGAAAATCGACTGCTTCTTCTTATAAGCATAGCTCTTCTTGGGGATTATTCTGTTGAGTTTCTATTATGCCATTCATCTTTTTTATCTGTTTCGAATGCCTATTTCTTTTTTAATTGATGAAGGTGTTTGAATTGAGATGTAAGTCTGCAGTTGCTCTTGTTAAAAGCCTATATATTTAGTTTAAACAGTCTTGCAAATAATCCTAAAGCACATTTACTGTTTTTAGATGTTTTTCGTTTGAAGTGTGAACAGTTTCATGGTTAATCCTAAAGTACATTTACTGTTTTTAGATGTTTCATTAAAATGTTGCTGATGTTTAAGTAAATAATCACAGGCTTATTGGGAATATGTGCCTAGGGCTACATTTTTGGGAAACTGCAAATACATGCCTCTTAATGAATTCGCCTGCCTTTTTTAGATAATACCAACACTACAGGGAGGTATGACACAGACTGCTTTTCTTCCTATTCCCACTACATTTGTGAAAATTTTACTGGGACAAGTTATCAATGAATAAAGGATTGTTTTTGCTTGTTTTTTTACGTATCTGTGATCCATAATGGAATACGTTTATGGTGACCGCTTATGTCAGTGTTGAACGGCTTTTACCAAACAGTCAGTTTACTCAGTAGCTCGCCTCGTATGGTGTACTTGGGACTGGGATCAAGTTACTGGATGGTTACAGAAACCAGGTAAAAACAAAAAAGCAACGTCAAATCATGATTAAAGTATGCGCCCCGTGATGCTTTTCTCTTCTTGTTTGGGTTGGGTTTAGAAAAGGGGTATGTGTGTGTAAGTCGATCATGAGGCTATAGATGCACAAAAAGTCAGCTGGTTTCTCGCAGATGCACACAAGAAGAACATGCGAATGGCATGCATGAGGATTGTGGCCCTGTAACATATTTGAGATTGGCAGAAATGTAAACAGCGGCTTTTAGTGGATTTGGCAACAAGAGCTGCTAGCAGACTCCATTGGAGCCACATATTTCATGGTTTGCAGCCCTATGCAGCCCTATGCAGGTATTCCCATTGAGCCTGGGTTATGCATATGGGTAGTTGACAAATAGACAGTAAAAATGTTTTTTATAAAGAATTTTTTTGGAAGGAAAAATATATACTGTATGTTTACGTAGTTTGAAGTCTGATGTTTGTGGAAATACAAAGGGTCACATAGAATTCTGCAGATTTTCACAGAGCCCATCATTGATTTGTTTATTGACTTATGTAAATGTGTGTAAACTTATATTTATTAAGTTTTTAAATTAATTTCAGTAAAATTATTGACAATAATAAAATATTATTTATTTACAGTACAGTTTGTAAAGTAATATGTTCTCTTTCTGTTATCTTTTAGTAGAGATATTAAATTAGAGACTTGCTTTGTTTACCAAATAAAGTGTATTTAATTGTATTTGCATTGCAATCATTAAATAAAAGTTTAAAAGGTATTACTTTTTTCATATATTGAGGGTTTAGTTATGATACTCTCAAAATCATTCTGCATAAATCTGCAGATTTTTATCAAAATTCTGCTCAGAAATAGCAAAAAATGTCCGCAGATTCTGTCTGGCCCTAGCCATGAGGTATTTATTAATGATTTAAGGATTTTCTTTTAACACAGCAGGTTTTATAACGAGGTCCATGGAAGACAAAGGAATGTTAAACCATATACTGTATTTAAATGATGACAATACTAAATATGTTAATGTTTGTCATGCTTGACAGTGAAAATGCAACGTCAAGTCAACCGCACATATGTACAAATTGCTCCTATTAAAAGCTGTTTGTTTGAATTTTCCTCAATTTTTCAGAGTCAAGTGAACATGAAGACAAAAGTACAGACGCCTCAGGAGAGATGGCTAACACATGCCCCTCTGAGACCTCCACAGATGCCCCTAAAGAAGATACAGAACCACCAAAATCGCCTCCCAAACTTGACGAGAACGATGAACTAGGTCTTCTGCCAGATAACTGGGAGATGGCATACACTGAGAAAGGAGAAGTGTACTTTATAGAGTGAGTATATGTAATATTTCACATTGACGTACATATTTCATGATTTTCGTGCAGATGTCAAAAACTGAAGTCCGCATAGTTGCATACATTTCTATAGATTAAATATATAAATGAAGTACAAATTATGGAGACATGAATTCATTTCCTCAAAAGAGAGAAGTTGTATGTCCCAGTGTGCATATTCTATTCTATTCTATTCTATTCTATTCTATTCTATTCTATTCTATTCTATTCTATTCTATTCTATTCTATTCTATTCTACTTTACTCTATTGTATTGTATTGTATTGTATTGTATTGTATTGTATTAAATTATATTATATTATATTATATTATATTATATTATATTATATTATATTATATTATATTATATTATATTATATTATATTATATTATATTATATTATATTTTATTATATTATATTATATTATATTATATTATATTATGTGCTGTTTGGTAGTATAAATAGCATTATTAATGTGTTTACACTAAAGTTCTTAAAGAAAAGTGCACTTCAAATATGGATGACAAACTTATTTAATGAAAAAAAAAACATTTGCCTGAAAAAAACACACCCCAAAAGCATGTAATACAGCATTTTAATTAGTTTTTGCAGGACTATGTGAACAAGAGTCATTTTGACGGTCAAAACATAAACATAATGCATAGTGTTTTATCAGATACAATTAAAGATGTTTTAAATGTTTTTTTTCTGTGAAAATATTAAAACCTGTTGCTAGATTAACAATGCTAACAACTGTGGAAACATTATTATCATCACACTGTGAAAAAGGCTGCTAACAATTCCAATCTAACTTAGAGATTACAATTAGCATTATTTAAAGGTGCATTCATAATTTTTTCAATTAAAAACAATTACTTTTTTTTTTACTGTTTGGAAAATATGTAAAGACACTCCCATGGAATAAAAAATCCAGTCAGCATTTATCTAATGAAAGTTTGTTATTGTAATTAGTATTTATTTTTATTTATTATGGACAAGATGTCATTTTGGGGGCTGACATGTTGAGATTGCATTAATATGAAGAATAAATGTCCATGGTTAACTGTACTTACAGTAATACTGTGGCATCCGTTAGTGACTTTTTCTTCAAATAAAGGAAGGGGGATGAAGGAATACCAAGTAAACCAAAATTTACTAAGTGCACTTTTAAGTCTATTGAAGAGAGTCTGTGTGTTTTGCATGGATTCTACCGGTCGTTATTGAGTCTTTCTTTTCATGTGAGGAACAAAATGGTCAATCAAAGGAGGCAACAAGCCAACAAATTCAGGTTAAATGAGTAGTACATTACATAGTGTTCTTTTTTATTTCAGATAATGTACAAACCCAATTCCAAAAAATTGAGACTCTGTAAAATTTGTCAGTAAAGTCATGTGGAAGTTCCATAGTTCAATATTTTATTCAGCATAGAACATAGATATGTCAAATGTTTAAACTGCGCAAATGTACTATTTTAAGTGTAAAATTATCCATTCATTCATCCAAAAATATCCATCCATCCATAAGATCTATTCATTTTTTTTTCGGCTTAGTCCCTTCATTTATCTAGGCTCGCCACAGCGGAATGAACCGCCAGTGTAAAATAAGTTGATTTTCTATTTTATATCATCAATATATTAAAAAAAAAATTGGGACAAGGCCATGTTTACCACTGTGAGGCATCCCCTCTTCTTTTTACAACAGTCTGAAAATGTCTGGGGACTGAGGAGACAAGTTGCTCAAGTTTAGGAATAGGAATGTTCTCCCATTCTTGTCTAATTTAGTCTTTTAGCTGCTCAACCGTCTAAGGTCTTCTTTGTTGCATCTTCCTCTTTATGATGTGCCAAATGTTTTCTATGGGTAAAACATCTGGACTGCAGGCTGGCCATTTCAGTACCTGATGTTTTAAATGATGCAGTATGTGGTCCGGCAATGTCGTGTGGGGAAATGCAAGGTCTTCTCTAAAAAAATGCGATGTGTTGATGGGAGCATATGTTCTTCTAGAACTTGGATATATCGTTCAGCATTGATGGTGCCTTTCCAGATGTGTAAACTGCCCATGCCACATGTAATAATGCAACCCCATGCCATCAGAGATGCAGAATTCTGAACTGAGTGCTGATAACAACTTGGGTTGTCCCTGTCCTCTTTAGTCCGGATGACATGGAATCCCAGTTTTCCCAAAAAATAACTTTTGATTTGTCTGACCACAGAACGTCTGGTTACGTCCGTAACCCTCGTTCCCCGAATAAGGGAACGTAGACGTGTGTCTTAAACAGACTTTGGGAGTACTTCAGACGACCAATCGAAAACGGGCCAATGAAATGCCAATTGAATTGGCGGAGCTGAGCTTCACAGCTGTGGCTGATGAGCTCATCAGGGCTATATAAGCCAGCTGCTGGAGTCAGATCCTCAGAATTGCCTGCTGAAGAGCCGATCACTCAGCTCCCAGCTGGAGACTTAGGTGCTGTGGCAGTGGAGACACACGTCTCCGTTCCCTTATTCGGGGAACGAGGGTTACGGACGTAACCAGACGTTCCCCTTCATAGGGAACTCCAACGTGTGTCTTAAACAGACTTTGGGAGATGTTCTGGAAAGCGCCACAGCAGCTAAGCCCGTCACGCTCCTGATGTGCAGTTTGCCAAGCAATGCGTGGGCGCACTGACAACACCAAAAGCGCAACCTTCCAACGTCCCCTAGGCCCAAAATTACCATTACATGGGAATAATACAATTTAGATCGGGGGTCGTAATTGTGCTTTTACCTAGCTAATATAGACTAGGGATTTTAGAGATACGACAGTACGTTGGGAAAGCGTGCCAGTCCCCAAAGGGGGAGGACGCTGCGGAGACCACCTGCTACCCGGAAGGGGAGACTTGATGGTAAGAAGCATATGGACTAGCCCTATTGAGGGGGAGTGCTACATATGATAAGCTGGTTAGCGGTTAGGGAAGACATGGGTCCGCCTGAATAGGGGGAACACACCATGGTGGATAATGCATATGGCATCACCTAGACAGGGGAATGCACATAGCTGGCACCGAACCTCAGTATGCGGGTAGACCAGATGGGCGTACCAGACTACACACTGAGCCAAGCACTCGACTCCTCCGCTGAGTCAGGTGCTGGGGGCCTCGGAGGAATTCTCTAGGGTTCGCCTGAAAAGGGAAACTTACTAGTAGAATAGAAAATGCGCACGCATCTCCGGGTTAGGGAGCCTGGCGCAGCAAGCGTTTATTGACACCGAGCTTAATTTCCTCTCGATTGACTGGGGTAACCAGTAACCAGGAGGAAAGTGACTCCACTCGAGAAATAATCTCGATAATGTGTTACGTGTCGCCCAGCCAGCAGCTCGACATGATCTGTTAAGAGGCGCTGTGTACTCACGCCGAAAAGGAGGCACCGCTTATTATATTATTATTATTAAGTGTGCTCTCTCTCCCGGGGAACACAGCTCGCCCTGGCACATGAAGCGAGGGTGATGGCATAAATTAAAAAATGGACCAACCTCTATTTTAATACAGCACTTCCCTTCTGCTGATCATAACAGAAAAGAGCTGCGTATGCTTACATGTCACGTTAAGCGCAGTGCGCGGACATAGCAATGAAAAGGCTGAGTCTGCCTCCTCCGCAGGCAGCGCTTGCAGGCTCACCACCTAATAAAAAAAAAAGGGGGGGTGGTAGAAGCCTTGGCACAAGGTGAACCGAGGTCTCAGGTATTTAAACGTGAGAGTAGGTCGGCCCAATTACTGGCACAATTCGCTGACCGAAAATGCCACCGGAATCTTAACCCTCCTGATACCAGCGCGATCAGCAGAGCTGCCTAAAGGGACAGAACGTATATATACTGATCGAGTGGCTCAACGGACCTAATCATAACTGCTAGGGCTAGACAGATCCCAAGAGGGTGAGAGAGGGGGCGGGGATGGATTATCATCACGCGCCACGCGCCTCTGAGAAACCGGCTGAAGAGGTTATGCTTTCCCAGCGCGCTACCATCCGCATTAAAAACGCGGATGATCACACGCCAAACCTTCAGTGTGGAGGGAGACAGCCAGCGCTCCAGCTATCCTGAAGGAAGAAAACACAACACTAATCTGGCATGTCCGGGGGTTTTCTCAGAGAGAATTCCCACACAACGAATAGACTCCACTGCAGAACATAGGCATACCTAATAAGGCGCTCTAGCCTGTAGTGACGGTGTTAACTATCACACTGATAAGTCACCTAAGTCCACCGCGCTCTGTCTGGAAACCATCCAAAGAGGCTTCAGAGCCCTGCACGGGTGCCAGGGGGTGCCCGTCCCAGAAAAAGGAAGTGCTTTTTCCGGGGAATTCATTAGGGAGGGCCATCACGAGGAGTGTGAGTTCTGAAAACTCGGGTCCGGTTGGGCCAGAGAGGCGCAACGAGCAAGACCCGCTCCTCGTCTCCCCAACTTTGCACAGTGTAAGTAGTGTCTGTGCGAGCAGGCTCACTGGGGAAAGAACGCATATTGCGTAACCCGGGGCCAGCTGAGAGCCAGCGCCTTTGTGCGGAGCAGAAAAGGCAGCCAGCGAAGGGCCGCTCGGGAGAAACAGCAGGATGACCTGGGCTTCTCTGAAGCGTGCCCATAACAGCTGGGACGTGCCGGGGTGGAGTCTCCGTTCTCCTGAAACATAGCAGTCCTGAGAGCTTGTAGCTGGCATGGAGAGCTTGTACAGGATATGAACGGCGCGCAGCTATTTAGCCGCAAGACTCCGGAGGAGCGGATGGCGAGCAAACTGAGACATGCTGAGGTGGCGAACACCGCCCAAACGGTTGATGTATGCCATCGCAGCCGTGCTGGCCGTCCTAACCAACACGCGTTTCCCCTCCCGCTTCGGTAGTGACCGGCGGAGAGTGAAAAACAATGCCAACAGCTTCAGGCAGTTGAAATGCCAATGCAACCTGGGTCCGGTTTACGAACCTGCAGCTGCATGCTCGATACACACAGCCCGCCAGCCCATACTGGAAACATCTGTCAAGATGACAGCATCACTGGATACTTGTTCTAAGGGCACTCAGGCCCGTAGAAGGCAAGATCCATCCAGGGGCTGAAGGTGCGGAGACACAGCGTGGTGACGTAAACCCGGTGCCTCTCCGCATGCCATGCCCATCTGGGGACCCGATCGCGAAGCCAGCGCTGAATTAGTCTCATATGAACAATTGAGCAGTGTGATAGCGGCTACAAATGTCATATGCCCCAGGAGCCTCTGAATAATTTCAGTGAGACCAATATAACTGCCGAATTAATCAGACAGGACAGCGCTAGCCCAGCGCGCTAAGAGTGCACCGTGATGCAGACCGAGTCCAGCTCCAACCCGAGATGAGAGAAGCTCTGCCCGGGGAAGAGCCCGCTCATACTCGGTTGACCCAAAACCCAAACAGGCTGAGGTGCCGGAGCACCAGGTCCCTGTGCATAATCGATCAGTTCAGAGATCTAAAAATAGTCAATGAATAATCAAAAAATGCAGATGCGCGTGCACTAAAGACGCACAGGGCATCCTCCACGCATGGAAACAGGGACAGCCCGAATGGGAGGACTGTTGCCACCCTGTTCGGCCCCCCGTCAAACACCGGAAAAATCACAGTATAAGGAGGGAGAGAGCGAGACATGGAGCGAGCGTCCTTCAGGTCTATAGCTGCAACCAATCCCACGGACGGACGCACTGGGGGATGCGTTTCTGCATGAGCATCTTGATAGACATCCTGAACAGATGACAGATCAAAACACGCAGATAGGATTGGTATAACCCACCGCTTTCTGGATACGATGAAGGGGGGCGTAACCCGCTCTTCATCTCGGCTGGAGGACTGGCTTGATTATATCCTTCGCCAGGAGGATAATAATCTTCTCACGCGAGACAGGGAGTGGCATAGCGATGATCGCTTAAATACACACTCGTGCACTCGGGAGGCCAACAGCGAATTGAAACGCATAGCCGAGTCTGACCGTCCCCCTGAGCTACTGCGCGGGCTGAGCAGCGCTAACCAGACTGACAGAGCCCGCTAACTAGCAGCATACCCGGAACGATCGCTGACGTACCCGCGGAGGGGCAGCTTCGGGATGGGGAGTGCTCATCCCGGGAAGCAGAGCGTCCCGAGGAAGAGGTGAAAATAAGAGATTGACTCTTACCTTACTCCCAGGATCCCGCGGAGTGGCTGGAGGTGCGAGAAAGGAGCTCATCCTCTGGCGCCCTCAAGCCTGTGGCGAAATGCACCAAAGCTGAGAGCTGGAAGGCAGTGCGTCCCATGCTGGCAGCAATTGGGCTTCCACACCCAGAGGGAGGAAAAGCCGCTCTTTTCGGATCGCTACTCATTATACATTCGCGGGGGAGCCCCGGCCTCCACCGGGGAAAGAACGGTTCTCCTCCTCTCCAAGTGGCCCGCCTCAGGTTCGCTTCGCAGTCCAGTTATTGGACTTAACGGCGACCTGTGACGGGAGCGTCAACTCCCCGCGGGCGGGAAGAGCGCACTCGGCGAGGAGCAGCCAGCGCGGACAGGTCTGATGGGGAGAGCCCACCAAGAGATGACCTGCTCCATCGCGCACGGCTGATCTTTCACCACTGAGGATTCCTGGGTAAAATCCCCGATGGTGTCGCCGAGAAGGCCTGCCTGGGATATGGGCACACTAAGAAAGCGTACTTTGTCAGCGCGGCGCATATCTACAGGGCAAGCCAGGGTGGCATTTCCGGACCACTATGTGGCCATCGTCTTCCCCAGGGCACGGACGGCCGACTTGAATGTCATGAGAGCATAGTCGATCGCCGTGAGATGCTTACGCATAAGCCTGGGGAAGAACCGCCCCTGTGCAGCACAGCCAGGAGGCCGTGGGGCACGGCAGAAGCGGCATGGCCCGCAGCGGTGTGGGCTCTGGCCTTGATAGACACAGATAACCCACCCGCCTTAGACGGGGGTCTCAGCTTACCCCTCCAGGTGGCGGCGCCCACCACCTGAGGAAATACCTTCGTACCCACTGGCCGCCTCGCCTTTAAGGGAGGTGAAGGCGGAAACACACGTGAACCGGGCAGAGAAAAACGCCCTCTATGCCAGCGTGTGCTCACTCTGCGCCCCTGGGAAGAAGGGGACGGGGGCTGGAAGATTAATCTTAGAACAGCCCGCACGTCACACCCTCTAGTCGGTCCGGCGGTGAGACTGGGGGACAAGCCATCTCCAGCCGCACTGCCGAAGCAGCCCAGGAAGCGCAGCTGTTACGTCTGATTCGAGAACCGTGACTGCGCATTGCACCCCGTGGGATGGAAGCGAGCCCAGTCTGTCATCCGAGCATAACAGCTCACCCTCCGATGTCGCGATGGACCTTTGATCTCCGGTGTCATCAGGCGGAGGCGCGGGCATCCCGGAGGATGAACCGTACAACCGCCCGAAGCTTGGATGGGGCACGCTGTGGAGGAGTGGGGGGTCCGCGGGCCCGGAGGCGACGGATAAACCCCCACTGTGATCCTCAGATCTGCCCGCGTGCTAACCGCTTTCACGGGGAGCAACGGGGGTGGCCGAAGCCGCGATCTCAGCAATGCAACAACCACGCCCTCGCAGTGAGAGCATAAGCTGTCCGCGGGCACCGCACCGACATGCTGGACCCCCAGACCTGTCATGCGATACCCGTGCCCATCATCCGGAGATAGGAACCACCGCATCCAGAAACGCACAGTCAGAACAGCGTCTTGAAAAAGACGTGTTGATTGACTGTGTTGCTCTCTTAGGAAAATCTCTTTTAGATCACCAGCGAAACGCCCGGAGGACAGGAAACCCAGCCCGCCACTCGCACGTCTTGCTTCCGCACTGGTGAAGGTAAGGCTTTCTTCTCTGGAAGTCAGCTCAGCAGAAGTTGTTCAGCTCACGATCGGCTCTGAAGCAACAATTCTGAGGATCTGACTCCAGCAGCTGGCTTATATAGCCCTGATGAGCTCATCAGCCACAGCTGTGGAGCTCAGCTCCGCCAATTCAATTGGCATTTCATTGGCCCGTTTTCTTATTATCAGAAGCGATTGGTCGTCTGAAGTACTCCCAAAGTCTGTTTAAGACACACGTTGGAGTTCCCTATGAAGGGGAACAGTTTTTCACTTTGCCACAGACTAGTTTAAATGAACCTTGGCCCAGAGAAAACGCCTGCACTTCTGGATCATGTTTAAATATGGCTTCTTTTTTGACCTATAGACTTTTAGCTAGCAGCAGCGAATGGCATGATGGATTGTGTTCACTGACAATGTTTTCTGGAAGTGGTCCTGAGCCCATATTGTGATTTTCATTATAGACCATTTCAATGTGGTCATGTCATTGGCCCATTTACATTTCCTGCTTGTTATGGAACTACTTCATAACGGTAACAAGAGGCAATTCAACCATAACTTAATGTTAAAACAGCTCTCATAACGTTATTTATCAATATACGGCTCTTTTTGGATTCTTAGAAGCTATAGAAATTAAAAATGTAAAACAGGAACTACGTTAGGACCATTGTTTTAGTTTACATCTCTCAAAATGGTCTACAGTAGTACTCCTGTTTGTTATGCAGTGCCGTCTATGGGCCTGAAGATCCAGTTTGGTTTTCCAGCCTTGACCCTTACGCACGAGATTGTTCCAGATTCTCTGAATCTTTGGATGATATTATGCACTGTAGATTGTGATAACTTCAAACTCTTTGCAATGTTTTGCTGAGAAACTCCTTTCTTATATTACTTCACTATTTTTGGCACAGCATTGGGGAAATTTGAGATCCTCTGCCCGTCTTGACCTCTAAGAGGCACTGCCACTCTGAGAGGCTCTTTATATACCCAATCAGGTTGCAAATTGACTTTATAAGTGGAAAATAGGTCCTCCAGCTGTTTCTTATATGTGCATTTGACTTTTCTAGTCTCTTATTGCTACCTGTCCCAACTTTTTTGGAATGTGTAGCTGTTTTGAAATCCAAAATTAGCTAGTATATAAAAGATAAGAATATAAGAAATATTAACTATAGTTAATAGTTAGCCTAAATTTGTCTCACTTTCAGCATTTGATATGTTATCTATATTCTATTGTTAATAAAATATAAGTTTATGAGATTTGTAAATTATTGGATTCCTTTTTTATTCACAATTTGTACAATGTCCCTACTTTTTTGGAATCGGGTTTATATGTGTGGTGGACTAATTTACAACCTGAATCACTTATATAAATAATGGCTGCCAGCACCACAGCAATCCCCAACCTGAATTGTCTCTTTAAAATGCTGAAAATCTACTTGACAGCACTGCACATTTCCGGAGATATGCCCAGTTATAGCATTTATCATTTGATCTTCATTTCATGAATCACAGCTGTCATGATCTATAACAGATCTTCACAAGCATCCCCATTTAAGACCGCATTCTGTTTACTACATTTTGTAATAGTGCCAATGTATATACACTCACCGGCCATTGAGGTACACCTATTCAACTGCGTGTTAATGCAATAACTTATCAGCCAATTTGCAAAGCATCAACTCATTGCATTTGAATAGGACTGAGAAAGAATAGTGAAAGGGATAGTTCACCCCAAGATGAAAATGTCTTTAACTTTTATATACAATCAAGTGCTTCTGTTGAACACAAAACAAGATATTCTGAAGAATGTTGGGAAAAAACAGCCATTGACATCCATAGTAAGAACAAAACAGAAGTCAATGCTTGTTTTTTCTAACATACTTTAAATTATCTTCCCTTGTGTCCAACAGAAGAAAGAAGCTCATTAGGTTTGGAACAAGTGGAGGATGATAACTATAAATTATGACAGAATTTTTATTTTGAGGTGAAAAAAATATCTCTTTAAGGGCTGGGATTGTGACATGGTTCTTAATGTCAGAAGAAGTTTACAGTGAATAGTCTTAAAAAAGTAGCAATTTTGTGGGAAAAATGCAGTGTTAATGCAGGAGGTCAGAAGAGAATGATTTCATAGAAAGGCAACAAAAACTCAAGTAACAACTTAATTATTATAGTATTGCATTTTTGAATCAGTTTTTATTTTAATACTACTTTTTAAATTTACTGTATCAGTTAAGGTTAAGTTTCGTAAACATTCTTCGTGTATTAAGAAATAAGTTGGAGAAATTCATTGAGATCTACCTGAGCACAGCTAACTTCAACTCTTGTGCAAAATTGGTAGTTTATGAGGACTCTCTATAGGCGTAATGCACTTTATACTGCAAAAAACACAGATTGTATGTCTCTACCCCTAAACCCAACCAAATTAAGTATGGTAAGTATGTAAGTTGGGAATGTTAAGTAATATAATTAAGTATGATTGAATTACAAGGACACATACTCCACCATTACAATGTTGTAATTCATAGGCCATACTCATGTCATTATACAAATGTCTGTCCTTGTAAACCACCAAAACCAGTATACATACACACACATACATTTCACACAAATTTCACATATGCTATCTCATCTTGTACACAAAATGTGTGTGTGTGTTCAGTTCTCAAACTGTGACTCCACAACTCTGTTTTTTTCCACAGGGACAGTAGTTATTTTCTGGTGTATCGAAGCTATGTGAGTGACTCCGAATGATGCGAGGACAGTCTGTCACTGCTTCATGTAACACACACACACATACAGTTTGCACTAGCCCACACAGTGTGACTATTGAGGATTTAATGGAGTTGTCAAGCAGCCAATGGCGCCTTGTTTTTCTCGATCTCCCTCACAGACGGAGCGTCTTTAATTTTCAAACTGTAGACACTTCTCCATATGTCTATTTCTCACCATGAACACACGCGCACACGCACACACACAAACGATATACTGGACTAGATTAATCAGGACAAAGTGGGTTTTTTTAACATGCATTTAGTCACATTTAAACTCCCAAAGCCACTGAACATAAGCTGCGGAAGTGCATTGTGCCAATAGATCGTGCTTTGATATGGTTTTATATTAAATACATGATCTTTTTTGTAAGAGGCAGATGAAACCGCAAGAGTCACTAGGGAGGATGACACAAACTAAAAGACAGAGACACGGGGCAGAAGTGTGTGGAGTGTCATAGAAAGCAAGCACATCAAAAGTGCACCATCTTTTCGCCCCTGGCTGCAATTTCTCTGGCCAGTCGCTTGGCATGGAGCCGTCAGTTGAGTCCCATTACAGAGACAGTGGAGTCTACCTTTCTCCCACTGATCTCAGAGCTGTTTTCTTTTTTTTCTTCTTCTTCTGCTTTTTTTCCAGCAGCTTTAGATAAAAAATGTGCCTCAGGGAGAAAGACACTAAGCCTCAAAACATACGAAACGTATCTATACCAAGCATGAATAAAAATGCTTCTAGCAAACGTAATTTCTCCATGATTTTTCTCGTTTAATTCTTTGTTTGTTTTATTTTTGCTTTTGTATTTTCTTTCATTTTGTTTAACTTTTAGATTTTATTTGTTTTTATTTTTCTATTTGTTTATTTGATAGATTTATTTATTTGTTAGTTTGTTATTTGTTAGTTTGTTTGTTTGTTTGTTTACTATTTATGTATTTATTTATTTTTTTATTATTTTTATTTTTTATGCTTTTTTGTTTTGTTTTTACCTTAATTTTATTCATTCATTTATTTATTTATTTATTTTGTCTTTTTTACATGTAAGACAATGTTTGTAAGATTAAGCATTAAAATATCTAAAAATGTGTGTACAATACTTCTATAATTACCTATAGATGCTGGACTCATGCCCTTAAGAAATGTGGATGTTGAGTGCCACTCATGTTTGCTGTCAATGTTTGTGGAATCTATTGGCAAAAAAAAACTTAATGAAACAAAAATATACAGATAATTCAAATGAACAAAGACAATTTTGTGCCAAGGTCTTTGGCTTTTCCAAAATAGAGATCATGATCAGCTTGCATTTAAAAAAAATGGTTACATAGAATGTTAGGTTAACATTAACCAAGAAAAACTAAAACATTTTGACCACTCAGACAGCATTTAATCATACAGTAACTTAATGAGAACCAGGGGTGGATTTAACCAGTAAGCAAGGTAATTGGCTGCTTAGGGGCTCAGGAAATCTGAGGGCCCCCAAATAAATACCTAGAAGTATAAATTATACCTATAAATTTTATATAACATGATTTTCTATCATATTTTGTATGATGAGGGTCTTAAAAGATAAAAGTTTAGCGTTTATTACACCTGCGCCAATGTGTCCCCCACCTTTAATCATGGAGGAATACAGCAGTCAAATCAGGTAAACATTTAGTTTTAAAAACGTAATAGTTTAGATATCATTTTTAGTTGTTCATTTTAAGAAAACAAGTCATTTAAACATTTTACAAGATGCTTTACATGTTGATATTATTATTTTGCATTAAGACAAAATGTAGAAAAGGAGATTGAGTCATATAAGAAAAAAATCTGCAAAATAAATCAGTTAAAAATAAATTAAAGTACAAAAAGTGCATTGCAGGACTTTTTGGCCCCACGGCTGGAATTGCTTAGGGCCCCCAAATCACTAAATCCGCCCCTGATGAGAACATAGCTAAAACTTCATAGAACTTATTTTGTTATCTTGGAACCGAGCATGTATCAAAATCTAGCACCCACATTGACATTTGGAGTACAAGTAGTACTATACAAATTCATACTACTTTTTATGCTACTGTTAATAGTGGTTTACCTGAAAAAAAAGGGAAAAACAAATGTTTCTATAGTTATTGAAATATATAGGACATTTCTGGACTGCGTACACTTGAGAGTCAACTCAATATAATTATACTTAATGGATGTTAAGGTAATTACCATAATTGGCTGATTAACAAGATGTTAATGTTGTACTGTATGAAACACAGGTATAGGATCAACATTATTTCTCTTTCTCTCGTTCTTTTTCACACACACACATTTGTGTCATCAGTTGCTGTAGTGGCTCTCATTTAGATTGCAATCATAAGAGCACTATGACTCAACATTTCAGATGCTGTCAAAACTTTATCGAAGGCTAAGATTCATTTTTGAATGCAATTAATTAGCTGCTTATGAGCATGTAAGGCACCAGAATCTGCCAACTACTTTTTATTTATTTATTTATTTATTATTGGATTGGTCTCAAACCCAAATTGGAAAAAGAAAAAGAAAAAGAAACACTTTTTGCCTGCTAAACTTTTATTTCCACTCAGGTTAAATGTTTCTCGCTCATAGAGTAAGTCAATCACATCTTCCTCAGCGCATCTCTCCTCCTCCTCCTCTTTCATGCTGTGCTAATGAGAAGCTTACAGCTAATTAAAAGTATCGATTGCCGTTTTGTTAAGCTAAAGTTTTTTCTCACCCTCGTTTAGAGATGAGATCTCCGGAAACTTCCTTTTAGTCTCTCTCGTCTCCTCTGCTTGATGATTTACAGTAGCAGTTTGCAGCACTCTCATCTCTCTCTCTCTCTCTCTCTCTCTCTCTCTCTCTCTCTCTCTCT
>CAIGQZ010000320.1:15624575-15646096 GCA_903798205.1 Danio tinwini | reverse complement strand
TCTCTCTCTCTCTCTCTCTCTCTCTCTCTCTCTCTCTCTCTCTCTTGCTTCTTCTTCATCTCTTTACCCTTTTTGCTCCATTTCTCTTCTTTCCAGCCACAATACGAAGACAACATCCTGGTTGGACCCCCGGCTCGCAAAGAAAGCAAAGCCCCCTGAAGAATGCAAGGAAAATGGTTAGTGCTTATCTTTCATTTCTGTTTATTATGTTTCGACTCTGTTTGCTTTACTTTTCAAACTGGTCCAGAGGCTGTGTTTTAGTGATTTCCACCATAGAAGTCGTATTAAGCAAGATGTGGAGGGGAAATGGCTTATTGCTTTTAGAAAGTCTTTTGTGATAAAAGACCAATGTTCCTCAGAGTTCATTAGCTTAACTGCAGGACCTTAATAGCAGCTAAGCAAAGTAACAATCCGATATCTTGTTTTATGATTTGAATGGGACAATCGGGAACTAATGTACAGTAGAGAGTATATCAATATGTTGCTTTCATTCACTTCGTTCCTGAGTTAAGCGTGACTAATGGTGTGGCTTGTAGGTGCAACTGTTTGAAGAGAAATGCGCTATTGGTTTTTAAAGTAGTTGGACAGTTTTCTTTGACAGATGATAAAACGAGTCACACAAAATCATTGAGGAGCAGAAGCAGCAAGCACTGTTCAGTAGAGCAGTTTAGCTCAACCCTAATCAAATGGTAAGGTCTGGAAGGTAAGCCCGCCAGGACGATTAATACTATTGTTGTAGAAACTTGGGGTTACATTTCGTGATGTACTCTGGTGAACTGTCACCTGTCAACCATCTAGAACTAATCACAGTTGCCCTAGCCAACACCCAGAACACAATGAAAAGCATTTAGCAATGTTCTAGACACCAATCTCAAGTTCCAGACAACCACTTATCTACTTTCTAATGTAGCAGTCACTCAGACCACATTAGAAAACACTTGAAAATACATTAGTCACCTTTAACACTCGTTTAGATTTTGTTTTTTCACATTTTTGCATTTTGGTAGATATTCTTGGTCAAGGGAGTCAAGGGTATTAAAGGTGGAAGAGATTCCTGGTTTTTCATTTCATATACAATTCCTGCCAGAGCCAGGACTCAAACGTCTAACCTTTGGATCACAAGTCCAACTGTCTTACCTTGGCTGCCCTAAGCCGTTGAGTGCATAACCTTGGTACACAAGTGACAAGCTTTGCTTTAATCAGCATCATTAAGGCACATTTTAGCTCCAACCCTAATCAAACACTAGACAAGCTAACCAATTGAGTTTGAACAGTGTTGGAGCTAAACTCATGAATTTAGTTCCAATCCTCATTTATTCATTCATTTATTTTCCCTCGGTTTAGTCCATTATTTATCAGGGGTCATCACAGCAAAATGAACCAGCATATGTTTTACACAGCGGATGCCCTTCCAGCTGCAACCCAGTACTGGGAAACATCCATACACTCTCACATTCATACACACTTATACACTTGGGCCAGTTTTAGTTGATCCAATTCACTCATGTCAGCTCATGTCTTTGAACTGTGGAGGAAACCGGAGCACCCGGAGGAAACCCTTACGAACACAAGGAGAAACTGCACACAGAAATGTCAACTGACCTGGCCAGGACCCAAACCAGCGACCTTCTTGCTGTGAACTGACAGTGCTAACCACTGAGCCACCATGCTGCCCACACTCCAAACACACTTCCCTAAATGTACCTAGTGAGTCGTTGATTAGCTATCTCAGGTGAGTTTAATTAGTTACACTTAAACTATGAGGATAGTTGCTATCCTAGAACAAATTTAGAACCACCAAGGTCCACTTTCCTGCAGGGTTTATTTCCAACATTGATCAAATGCTCCTCAAGCTGCGGTAACACTAGTGTTTGAGCATACAATTCTGTCATATAGTACTGTGAAAAGGGGCGGGATAAAACAACACGATTAGACATTGATAAAGCGAGTGATTGCTCTATTTTTAAGATTTCAGTACAGAGAGATCACATTTTGACCTTCTGTTAGTCTCACACAATCGTGTGATGCAATTTTGCAGGTCAGAGTTCATCAAGCTTGAACTTTAGAATGCAGTGGCATATGAAACTTGTCACACAAGCTTGCGTTTTCAGTCTGCTGCATTTGCATGCATTTGAGTGAAAGTGTATGAGGTGAAAGTGCAGTGTGGCCGCAGCTTTAGGGTGCATGTCCACCAAAATGTCCCCAAAATGTCTTTAGGGTGCATGTCCATTTTCACTGCTGAAATGTGAGTGCCATTCTTAAAACACTCTGTCAGAGATTTCATAAAACACAGCACATAAAATGCACACTCAGTGCCTTGCTACACTGCCAGCATTTAAAAAATGTGGTAAACAGAAATATTTCTGAAATTTTGTTGTAGCAAAAAAAAATCTTTGGTGGACACACACCCTTAGTGTAACTTTCTGGTAAAAAGAAAGACATTGGTTAGCCTGTTCAGGAGTTTATGATTAGGGTTAACCAAACCTTGTCAGTACTGTTTACACCTTTCAACAATTTCATGCATTTTTGGGTAGCTGTCTGATTATGAAAAGAACTGGTGAAAATACCCTCCCAAATGCATTCAAAGGTAATATAAATTTATATAAATATAAAAACTTAAACCAATTCAGGGGGTGGTCTGAGATGCATTGCTGATTAAACTGGACAGGTCTAAATGCATCTGGTTGTTAAAAGCACATTTTAAGTAAAAAAGTAAATTTTTACTCCTACCCAAATTAATAAATAAATAAATAAATAAATAAATAAATAGTAATGCAAAATGCAACAGCAACACCACATATGGCAGTTTGGGACATTTGTTTCATTTTATTTCATTTCAATTTCATTCTGACCAGTTATTAACCTTTAAGCAATAAAATTAGATGTCAATGTTACTTTCATATCAAATGGCAGCATTTACAATAGAGATGCATCACCTCTGTGAAAACTATATAAAAAATATAGTGTTTTGTTCATTTACTAAAGCACACTGTTTTATTTTGGGGTGAGTAGGCTGTACACAAATTAATGTAATTTTTTACAGTTTTAAATTATGTCTTGCATGTATCTGTATAACAAAAATATATTTAATTTAGCCTGTAATTACGGTAATCACGGAATAAACAGAATGCATTTGTGCTGGTGTTTTACTAGCTTAAGTACAAAGCCTCCTGTAGCCTACATATAAAATTATTTGTATTCTGAATAAGATGTAAAGTTTACAATATAGCTTACATAATAATAATTAAATAAAATACATGCTTGACACCTTAGTCAACGTAACCTAGTTCAATTTGCATGTAGCATGGGATTTAAAGATTGGATTTATATCCATTTTACAGAAACACATTTATGTGGCTAAATGTAAATGAAACATTTTCAAAAATCAGATCCAATCCGATCAAAGAAAATGCATAACGTAAATAGGTATAAATACCCCCTTCAGAAAATTACAGTGGAGGACCAGCGATAAGAACACCTGCTCTCTATAATCCATCTCATAATATTCTACCAAACACTGAGAACACCTTATACCTGTACCTGCTTTATTTCAAGTAGTTGCAAACAGTAGGTACAAAAATACACACTTCGGGTGGTAATCTATACCTTTAAAATGCCAATTTGATTCATTTAGGGGTTATCATGTACAAAGATGTACTTCTTGAAAATGTAAGATACAGTGACAGCTTTTGTACTTTTTTCTAAGAGTTTAGAAGCTGTATAACATCACATTGTTAACAACTAGAACCATAATAACTAATTAGACAACCAAAATATTTTATAACCATGTGTATTGACAATGGCCTACAACACCTACCTTAGCACTGAAGTGGCAGGTTGTTTGTGTACCAGATTCACCAAGAACACAATGTTCTACTAATCATCCAGAACACCCTAGAAATAGCCCTAAATATGCTGAAAGAAACATTTTGGGAAGCACATAACAATGCCCTGGCAACAACTTTATTTAATTATCAACAACTCAAAAATGTCCTGACAATACTCTAGAGCTAGGGATGCACCGAAATGAAAATTGTAGGCTAAAACCATGCCCAGCTTGATGGGTCTGTTATTGGAAAGCACGTTCAGTCATGAATAATTAAGAAGCAGGGTCTTCTCAAAGGATAAGAAAACTTTGTGCATAATAATGAGACACTGACGTGTTGCTAGATCGGATATGGTTGCGGCCGGAAGTTAACAAGAATTATTTATATTATTTCTTAAATTTGTTACACTTTATTAACATCTACCCCTACCCCAAGCCTAAACCCAACCGTCACAGAACTGTAAAAACAGTAGTTGTACAGAGTATTATTTATGTTATCCATTAAATTACCCAATAAATGTAATTTTTTTTAACATTTACCCCCACCCCAACCCTAAACATAACAGTCACAGTACTGTAAAAATATTCATTATTGTTATACAATGTCATTCAAAAATGCTGCTATATTAATGTGCATATCAGACTTCCGGCCGGCCGTGTATCCGATTCAGACTTTACCATATTGATCCCACTCCAAAGTTGATTTTAAACCCAAAAGATGAAATTAGAGAGTGGCATGTTAGCTCAGTGGTTAGCACTGTCACTTCACAGCACAAAGGTCACTGGTTTGAGTCCCGGCTGGGCCAGTTGGCATTTCTGTGTAAAGTATGCATGTTCTCCGCAGGTCCGCGTGGGTTTCCTCCAGGTGCTCCGGTTTCCCCCACAGTCCAAAGACATGTGCTATAGGTGAATTGATTAAACTAAATTATTCGTAGTGGATGAGTGAGCGTGTTTGTGAACGAGTGTTTCCCAGTACTGGGTCGCGGCTGGAAGGGCATCTGCTGCGTTAAACATATGCGAGAATAGTTGACGGTTCTCAATTGCCTATACAATTCTATCAATCCTGAAATCCTTATTAACTTGTTCAGTGTTTGATTAGCATTGGAGCTAAATTCTGCAGCAGTTTAGAACCATGTGCTAGAATGATGCTGATTTAAGCATATGCTGGAATAGTTGGTGGTTCATTCCACTGTGGCGACCTCTGAAATAGAGACTAAGCCAAAAGAAAATGAATGAATGCATGATGAAATTAGCATACAAAAGCTCAAAATTATCCAGTTTCCCCCATAATTGAAACAGGCGCTAATGGTGTCTTAATTGATGCTAAATACAGATCTGTTAAAATCTCAAAAAAAAGTATTCAAGGGTTTCTTGAACATTTAAACCAGCTCAGGATCAGCAAAAACCTGTTAAAACCAGCGCCATATGTCAAAACTAGCATTTGCGTGTTTTTTTTTTAAGCAGGGACACATAGCGACCACCCAGAACCCCCTAGCAACCATATTGCAATGCCCTAGCAATCACTCCACTATCGAGGTAGTTAATTTTACACTGGGAAATTCAATCTTTCCTCTCCTCACAGTACACCTCACACTCTACTTTGAACTTATAAGTGTGTTTGTGAAATGATCTTGAACAGAAGTCTCTGAAAATGAATGCTGTTAAATGAACCATGCCCACAAGAGCGTTCGCCACTGTTGTGGATTTATTCTCCACTAGCTTCCTCCCAGTTCACACAATCCTAAGCTTCATGTTTGTGGTATAATCAAGAGTGCCAGAGCATCAGGGGCTGCTTGTTAGCATGCATGTGTGAAACAGCGCATTTCATATGTCAGCGGATTCCCGCAGTTCAAAGGCCTGTCAGCCGGCGTTGTGAAAACACTCATCACTGCGGATTTGCACGGATGCGTGCGTTGTGTAACTCGGCCGCCCTCTTTTGTTTCGAAACCGAAGGGAAGACACGGCTCTGGATGCAAATCAAAGTCGGCTGCTGTTTCTTTAATACTGTCACACTCATGTTCCTAGACTGTTTGTTTGCCTGTGAATATTCACCACAGCATCGAGTTCCACCATCGTCTCTCCTGTTTACCTGTCATCTCGCCTTTCTCCCTGTGTCGACGTTTCTCTCTGATGGTTACGAATTCCCTGGGTTTGCGAGTGAATGAATAAGCACAACTAACATGTCTTTCTGTGTCTGTCGCTCGCGTTTCATTGCATTTCATCATTTCTGAAGCCGTCACTGTCAGCGAGCTCTCCGAAAAAAAAATATAACGCACTCGCCGAGAACAGGTGGAGATATGATTACAGAAACAGATGCATGGATGGATTGATGGATGGATGCGGCTTTACCAGTTGACAGCTGTGTCATCGCAGGAATTATTTTTGTTTTCTCAGTGATATTTTACAAATGAGCTAAATTAATGAACAAAATGTACAAACAGTGTCTCATAACAACACATGGCGGTGTGATTTTCACTGAGATGTTTATTCATGCAAGTTGCATGAGGTGGCAATTTGGTGCCATTGTGCGTTCTTGGAAAAACGAAAAGCCTACTTTTTACTTTTTTTTGTAGCTGTAATAACAATTAAGCTTGGATTTGAAATGGAATATTCTGGTTCATAAACGTCCCTTGATACAGTAGCAGCATTTCCTTAGGAGATATTCCGTTCACTTTTGTGCATTTTCTCTTGAGTAATTAGTTTAGCTGCCATCAGAAGCTGTTTTATCCCTGGTAAATGCTCGCAGTCACATAATTCTGTTCGTTTGAAGGAACGTTGGGTTTTGGGCAATCCTTATTTCTCTCCAAAGATTGGAATGCCAAAAGTTACAGAGGGTGTTTCTAATGCCTGAATAAAGCCGTACTCTCCCATTCATCTCAGTGGCAGTTGTTCGTCTGAAATACGCAAGATGTTGGCATTATTGCTTCACAGGCACTTCTGGAGACCATTTTTTGTCACTTGCTGCAGCTATGTTCATCATCTTTTGAGTCAAGCATTTAGGTTCCAGTAGTAAAAATCCTCTTCTTTTTCTAATATAGTCCAAAACAAAAAGTTGCAGTGCTGTCTCTGTGATGCAACCTTTTTATTTAGATACATATATGTCAATTTAGGTACTACTATTACAAATAATAATAATAAAAATCATTATCAAAATTATTAAAATATTAATTTCTTATAAAATAATAACAATTAGTATTGTTGTTGTTGTTATTAATGATCATATTAATAATAGTATTAATAATAACAACAACAACAACAATAATAATAATAATAATAATAATTATTATTATTATTATATGCTGTTTTGGTACAAATAATAAATACATTTAAATCAAATATTACATATTGATTCATTATTTAATTTACATTATTATTATTTTATTATTATTAAATAATTAGGGACTTTTGCACTCTGAGTAAGTGGGAAGAAAAAACAATCACACTTTTTAGAGACATCCAAAATTTTATACCTGGTAATCCAGCAGTTAGAATATAATTACACTGTTTTCCATTATATTGTGGTTGTATCTATGTACTCACTATCAGCAGGTCATTCTTTCTTTTTTGCGTACTTGTTTAAGTCTACTAGTAATCTGGATATCAGGGTATCCGCTGGGTCTTAAAAAGTCTTAAAATATCTCAAATCTCAAAAGCTATATTTTAGGACTTAAAAGTATTAAATATACTAAAATGTTGTGTTGTAGGTCTTAAATCTTTTTTAACAGGTCTTAATTTTCTTTTATTGATGTATACCCAATCTGGTCATTAACTAGAATACCAATAAAACTTGTAAGTTCTTAATTAAAAATAGCATTTAATTACTTAACATTTTGCTTAAAACTTGTCCATTTATTTACTGCTGAGAATACTCACCTGACCTATTTTTTATTATTAAATTATTATTATTATTGTAGACTGAAGTAGTTGACAGCTATGTTTTGTTCTATTCTTGGTAAGGGTTATAGGGTTTGTGAATGGATATATTTGAAAATTACAAAAAAAAATATTCAAACTAAATTATTATTATTGTATTAATTTGTAATTTTTTCATAGGGCAAGTTAAAATCTTTTTTAACTGGGATCTTAAAAAAATCCTTAGCATTTAGCCTAAAATTAAGTTTAATAATTGTTTAATAATAAGTCAAAAATTTCATTCATAATAGTTTTAAATATGTCTTTAAAAGTCTTAAATTTAACTGGGATATACCTTTTGTCACCTACTTTTTTTAGTAAGGAAATTTGTGATCGTATGCAACAATAATACTCGTCAAAGGTTCTCAACTCCTGAGTTTGTGTCAGAGGAAGACATTTGTGGCATTATTGAAGGGTGCTATTTTGGAAGAGAAGCTGGCAGACAGCTGAAGATGACGATGCAGTGTTTGTTTTTAAGGTAGCACACACACACACACACACACACACACACACACACACAATCTCACACACACACACACACACACACACACACACACACACACACACACACACACTCACACTCACACTCACACTCACACACACACACCATCCTGAATGATCTTTCAGTAAGGCAGTGAAGAAAGAGTAAAATAGACTTTTATCCCCATCACATTTAAAAGCATTCAGCAGGCAACCATCTCTCCTCCCATCCTCCCTCATCCTTCATTCTGCTCTCAGCTCTTTATTTCTGCATCAGTAATTAGTAATCCAGCAGCATAATCAACACCTCTTAAGACGAGGAGGTCGAGTCATCTGTAAACTTTTCACTTTATGTTACATGTGAGTTTTGTGACAGGGGAACCAATTCACTTTTCATTGCAAGTGACAGTAAATATATTTTTTGTGTTACACAAGATTTCTATTTGAATTAAATTATGTATTACTTTATTTCTTTCTAGAAGGTTGAATAGTTTTTGTTTTTCTTTTAGAAAGGCCCATCAACTTAAAGGTTAAATAGGGTTTGCTAGTTTATAAAAGAATTTACCACCAAATACCAGACTGTAAACTGGGAAGATCTGAAAGTGTTTTTTATTTTTTATTAGTGTTTTTTATATGAGATTTAGTTTTATTATTATTGTTTTGTTTTTGTCAAATTTGTAGATTGTTAACTGATTTTAATCTCCGCTGAATTTTGTCTATATATTTGTTATTATGAATGATGCTAAAACATTCATCAATATTAAGAAATTTAATTTTCACTATTAAGCTGAAACTAAACTAAAATAATTGCGTACCATGCTTTTCATGTACTGTTAAAGGCAAAATTATTAGCCATCCTGTGAAATTTTTTATCTTTATCTTTTTTTCAAATATTTCTCAAGGGATGTTTAACAGAGCTAGATATTTTCACAGTATGTCCTATAATATTGTTTTGCTTTATGAGAAAGTTTTTTTTTGTTTGTTTTTTTGGCTAGGCATTTTTTTATTATTATTATATTTTAATATTTTTATTTATTCATTTTTGATTGGCTTAATCCCTCATTTATCAGGGGTCGCCACAGCGGAATGAACCTTCAACTGTTCCAGCATATGTTTTACACAGTGAATGCCCTTCCAGCTGCAACCCAGTACTGGGAAACACCCATAATTCACAAACACACATACACTACAGCCAATTTTTTTTTTTACCCAATTCACCTATAGCGCATGCCTTTGCTGTGGGGTAAAACAGAGCACCCGGAGGAAACCTGGGGAGAGCATGCAAACTCCACACAGAAATGCCAAGTGGCCCAGCTGGGACTCAAACCAGTGACCTTCTTGCTGTGTAGCAGCAGTAAGACAACTACTGAGCCACTTAGCCGCCCCTATTATTATTATTATTTTTTTTTTTTTTAAGGTCAGTTGTTATTAGCCTTCTTATTTTTTTTGCCTTCATTTGGCTACAGAACAAACCACTGTTGTCCAATGACCTGCCTAATTAACTAAACTAGCCTAGTTAACCTAATTAACCTAGTTATACCTGCTCAGTATTAGTATTTGGCAAAATAACTAGTAAAATTCTAGATACAATCATGATAGCACAAAACTGTTGTTTAAAAACCATAAAAAAATCATTGAAATTGTGTACAGAATCACTTAATATGTACCTGTATCATGTCACAACTTTTTTTTAAGATTAATAATAATTATTCTTATTTATTCAAATGTCTTTTTAAATAGCCCAATGGTAGTTTTAAATTTGAAATGTTTTACTGAATTTAAGATGAAATTGTCAGTGATGATTTAAATAAATAAATAATTATTTTTTAATCTAAAAAAAAAGTACACAATGTTTTTGTTCATTAAAATGTATATTCTTTTTGTTCTTGTCAAGAAAATTTACAACTGCAATAAATCAAATTCTAGCCTATCAGTTTTTGTATTATTTAATATTACTAATAATTTAAATGTATTCACTAAAGCTCTTATATTTGCCATTTAATTTTGGATTGTGCCTATAAACAGATTCACCAAACCTGTGAAGCTTTAGCTCATACTGTTTCTTTTGTTTCCTTCCTCTCCTCTCTCCTCATCACTACCCCCCTCATTTTCGTAAAGGTCAAAGCTTTTAACAAAAAGAAACTGCTGCCTGTTTTTACTGCAAAGGGCAGGCAGAGTTTTAAATAGCAAGATTATTTAAATATTGTGCAAACAAAATGCAAATATTGAAGAAGGTAATTAGCCGGAGCTCACCATTCTCAAGGGGTATGTGGGGTGGGTTACTCTATATTTGGAGGACATGAGATTAGTCCAAACTCTCTTAATGTTATTTAAATCTGTTTTGAACACATCGCTCACTTGTTGTAAGAATGAGTGATTTTTCTTGCTTCTCTACTGCGTAGTTTATGTAAAAGTCCTCATTTGAACCTACTGGCCAATTTAGTGCTGGAGGTTTCATTGCTAAATTTGACCAGCCTGGTGGCCATTCTTCATTGATTGCACAATCCACCCATAAGAGTAGAATGTGAAGGTTTAATTAGCAGAGTAATAGCACAGTTTTGCCCAAAATATTGCAATGCACACATCATCATGGGTGACATATCAGTTTGAAAGAGAACAAATAGTAGTGCGTGTCTCGCTGGCGCATCCGTGAGTAAGACACCAAGTCTTGCAGCATACCACCAATAAGGACAAATAACATCCAATAGGAGTAACCGTGGGCACAGGAATAAGCTGTCTGAAAGAGAGTGGAGATGCCTCAAAGAATCATACCACCCAGACTGTTGCATACCTAAAGTAAATGGGGTGGATCAGTCATGGTTTGGGCTCCAATATCATGGCATTCCCTAGGCCCAATACTTGTGCTAGATGGATGTGTCACTGCCAAAGACTCCCGAACCATTCTGAAGGACCATTTGCATACAATGGTTCAAACATTGTATCCTGAAGGCAGTGCCGTGTATCAGAATGATAATGCACCAATACACAGATGGTGACTGGTGATAGAGTGTTTTGGGGAACACAAAATTAATATTTCCCTTGGCCTGCACAGTCACCTGATCTAAATATTATTAAACCACTTTGAGATGTTTTAAAGGAGTGAGTCAGGAAACATTTTTTTCTTCACCAGCATCATGTAGTGACCTGGCAACTGGCAGTAAGTTAATGTACTGAAATTGAATATTGAGTACAGCGAACATTCTTTTGCCAATCATTTCCTTATAGCAAGGTAATGGAAGAGGTTAAAGAGATAGTACTGTACTGTAAAAAAGGAAACTTTACTCATTATCAAGTGGTTTTCAATCTTTACGAGTTTCTTTTTTCACACAAAAGAAGGTATTTTAAAGAAAGTTGAAATGCCATAACCATTGACTTCCATAGTAGGAAAAACAAATACAATGAAAGTCAATGGTTACAGGTTTTTAGATTTCTTCAAAATACCTTCCAAGAATTTGTATTCGCCATTCGTCTGTTTGCATGTATAGCATAACAAATAATTACCTGCTCTTGAAATTTAACCATAATGAAGATTACCTGTATGTTGAAATGTGACATTCTAGAGGGAACGTCAGATGGCGTAGTGTGGGGACATATTAATGATGTATGTGTCACAAGTCTGAGGTGTCTGTGCTGTGTTCATGTAGTTGTTGTGTCATGTAATGTCCCATGTGTTTGTTCCATGTGCTTCTGTTTACGTCATGTGTTTTCTTTGTTTTCCCATCTGTTGATAATGTTCAGTAGTTCCACCTGTCTTCTCCCCTGTTTGTATTCAGTTTAATCATGTCTTGTCTATTTATACTCAAATGTCTCATTAGTTCTTAGTATCTCCTACCTGTGTTTGACGTTTCAGTTCCTGTTGTAAGTGCTTTTCGTAAATAAATATGTGTTTTTGTTAATTCCTGCGATCTGTGCATTTGTGTGAGCCAACCTGTGACAGTAGGCTATGCCATTAATCAATCTATTTACTATAACATGTAAATCATGAAAGGGATATTCTAAAAGCAACTCATGTAAACAGGCTTAATCATAATGTTGTCTTATTCAGAATAAGGCAAATAATTAGATTACTGATTACAGTTGGTAGATTACTGATTTTTTTTCCATTAAAGGAGAAGGAAAGGGATGAGGTGAGGAAGGAAGAAAACAAATTGGAAAAATGTGGCAAATAACAATTTTATTTGAAGAAATCTGAATTTGATAATGCAGTGAAATGCATCTCTTCACAAACATTTTCACATAGACATTAATATCTCTTGTTCAAATACATTATGAACAGCAGCTGCGCTAATTATTTCCTTTGTTCTCTATTTCCACCTGGGGATGTCCATCCTGAGGCTTCTTGTGATCGTGCAGTGCCACTTGATCAGTTCTAAGACCTGTAAAAAGATGATTGCAATCATCTAAGGACTTTGAGGACAACACATACAATTAATATGCTTCATTGAACATTTATAGACATCACCTTTTTTGAAAGGACACTAAATACTACATAACTGCAGGTTAACTATGTTTATCTATGATGTCAGCCCTATGCACAACTCCATAACATTTCTGAATTTGATTGTAATGCAATAATGTGCACCTTTTGTAAAGCTGCTTTGAAACTATTTTTATTGTAAAAAGTGCTATACAAATAAACTTGAATGTCTGTGCAAATTGACCCACCGAGGCCGAGAACTGATCTGAGATCAGCAGAATGTTTGTGCTGTCTGGTAGGCTTGTCAAACTATCAGTATGAAGTCTGGTCCACTTATCAGGTTTTTCTGATCAATCACTGTTCACTTAGACAGGGAGAGAGACAGCCTGACTAGCATGCCGTTTTGAGGAGTAACTGAACGTTGCATTGCTGCTAACTAAAATATATTTTTCTCTATGACAGCAGTTCAGGCTATTTTAGGAACAGTGTAGTATTTGCACCAGGGAATGGTCAAATATGCTGTTTCCTTTCTTTAAATGTAGCATTGGACTTTTTTATTTAATTTATGGGATTGACTTGTTTGCGTGGTTTACCAAATCATTTTACTAAGTCATTTTCAAATAAATATTTTTCTATAATTTAATTAATACTACTGTTACGCTAGGTTGATAAAATTAATTGTTCTTAACTATATTTGTTAAGAAGAACTGATAATGAAAACATACAGTACATCCAGTGCATTTATTACAATTAGTTCATGTTAATTCCAGCCTTTTTTTATATAATTTTATAATTTTTCTGCCATTCACATTAATTGTTTGTGTTTAATGGCAGAAAAATTAAACATGCATTAAATTAAATTCATAAATAATATCTAATAATATTAAACTTCTATACTGCCGCCCAAAGAAAAAGAGCAGTAGCTATACATTTGGTCAAAATTTAGTCTAATTCAAGGCCTAAATTGGGCTTTAAAACAACTAATCTAGCCGCAAAATATTTGACTGTCTGGTGTACAACAAAGACATCTCAATTTTATGCTGGGTTCAAGCTACTGTACTGTAAATGCAATAAGATTGCATCATATCACTTGCTCTAATTTACTCACAGGATGTTTTTCATCGTATGCAGTTGCGCAAAATATTTATTATATTTATTTATTATTTTACTCTGCATGTTGGATATTAGCTTCTATTCACACATTTGAATTAAATATATTCACGCATAAACTTAAACTTAAATTCCCAGCATTAGGGTTTGCATAGTTACTGTACTTTGCCTTTGTAGGTTAGTATAGTATTATATGTAGTCACAAAGATACCTATGTAGCTTTTTAAGTTACTTAGCAAAACTTAGTAGTCTATAGAAAATGGCAACCTAAAAATAGACAATTTGATGGTTTAAGTAGAATTGTTATTCAATGTAAGGAAATCATCCTAAATACAGTACATGAATTTGTACTAGCAAAATAATCTTTCCCCATTTGATGTAAAGCAATGGTTTTTCACAGTGTACTGTAGCCTGACAGTAGTTGAGCTGCTTCAAATTAAAACTGACTTGACAAGCTACAGTTTTAACAGTTTCCCTATTGGAGCCAAGTTTGAGTATTTCCCTGTGGTCCATTCCAATCCCATTCCACTTTTTTTCCTACAGTATTTCCCAACCTGTCAACTTTCTTTCTGCTCTCCTGTCAAAAACACAAAAAGGAGACTCTCCGGCACTGCAGACATGTAAAGTGACCAGCCAAACCGCCACTGTCTAGTTCCTCAAGAAATAACATTGCAGTAGCCAGTAAAAATGAAGTTTCCAGAGGGACTGGTAAACACCTGTGAACCTGACTCCCATCAATTGCATAATGCCATCTGCTCAGCTTAGAGAAGAGCCAGATTTGCAGCACCATTGGTGGCAAGTGTTCATGGGTCAGTAGAAAACCATTAATAGTGCTTACAAAATTGGGTCATTTTCTGTTCTCATTTTGTGGTTGGTTGCTATGGTGTCGCTTTGTAGTTGCTAAAGTGTTCTGGTTTCTATGGAGCCGTAAGATAAATGCTTATCTATTGTAGGTGTTTCAAGTCAGTCTTTAGGATATTTTTGGGTTTGTTATCCAGAAGTATTATTAGCCAGCTACGCTATGACCTCAATTGCATCATTTATCATTGTTCAACTATTCTGTTTCCCAAAAAATTGTTTAAATTAGTAATAGCAAACAGCATCACAACCATAAGTAGTTGAAACTACTCAACTTGATTGAAGATTTCGAGGTGTAGTTAAAAACAGAATTTCTGGTTACTATGAAATGTAGTCTTACTGTAGGGTCTATTACCAGTGCTTTCAGTGCTGATCAGCCAACAGCCCTTCAATTGAAGTATGAGTTCTATTGAATAAATAAACAGCCTACAAGTGAGCAGAAAGTTTTATTAAAGTGGATAGCAGTTACAATTTCTCTTCTGTTTTGGTGTGTTTTCTCACAAAATGGCCTATAAAGACCACATCTTACAGTAGGTCAGTAAGCAAATTAAGTGGTCTTTTGTTACCATTCAAAAGTTTAGGAGGCTAATCAGAAAAAGATCCACCACCACTAATATTTCATTATCAACTGGCCAATAACTGTAATGTGTCAGGAGCTTGCTCAGATACTGGGTAGCTAAACCATTTACAGCGTTGTCAGTAATCTTTAATGCAAAAAAATCTATACAATGCTTAATGGAGAAGCCAATACAATGTAAACAGAACCATAGTCTTACAATCTTAGACCTTGTTCCAACCAACAGTGTTCAAATGATCACAAATGACCATTTCAAAACACTTTCAGGAAAAAGTTGTCAGTTTATTTGCTTTTCCACTGTATGGTACTTAATAGTACCACTTCACGTGAGGTTCCAAGCAAGCCGTATCATTACCAAAATGTGACGTCACTAACAGTGTGTCTTTGGATTTATAGCACAAGACACCAAACCCACACCAACCACTGCTGTATTTATTCCCCACTAAACAATTTTTATACTATCTGAAGTAGTATAAAAAGTAGTCAAGACAACTGCAATAGCAGCTCGGGGTCAGTAGAAGAGGTCCAGACGTTCTTCTCATTGGTAGCCGAGGAACAAATGGGATGACCCTAGGCACCAGTGTAATCCTAAAGCAGTAATTCTACACACTTTGAGAGGTACTAAACTGCAGTGGGATTGCTAACCCAAGCTGGGCAAAACCAAATCAAAGCAAGCTGAACTATAAAGGTTTATATTAAAGTTGTAAACTGAAATACGCACTTATCTTCTTCAATGTAAATCAATAGGATTTTTCTACAGCAGGACGTGTCTATTCCTCCTACTCGAAGTTTACTGTCCAGTATATTTTAGCTCTAATCAGCTCCAACCTGCTTGCCTCTTTCTGTGAAGATCTTGATAAGCTGGTTCAGATTGGAGGATATTAATTAGAGATGTAGCCAAACTCTGCAGGACATTGGCCCTCCAGGAACATTGGACAGCCCTGACCTAGAATATTGAAATCATAAGACAGAGATGTCCAGCCTTGCTTCTGGAGGCCCATTGCCCTGCATAATTTAACTCCTACCATAATTGGGTTTAATGAAGCTGTTAATCAAGCTCTTACTAGGCTTACTAGAAACTTTCAGACGGGTGCTGAGACAAGTTAAAGCTCTGTAGGACCATGACCCTCCAGGGCAGAGTTTGGACACCCCTGTCTTAAGATCAGTTAAAAAAACAAAATCAACTCTCCTCAAAAAGAGAAATGATTTTACATTGTCATGATTTTTTTACAACATCTATTTAATATTTTTGGTTAGGGTTTGTTCATCTCCCCCTGCGAATGTTCATCCTAAAGATTGATTCGTGCGCTCAGTTGTCTTCACAAGTGGATTTTTATTTTAATAAGATGACTAGCAGCTCATAGCGCAGCAGTAGAGTAATACCCAACAGCGCTTTGATCAGTGCGTGTGTGTGTGTGTGTGTGTGTGCTAGCCAGATTGAGAACATCACACAGTTTCTGTCACTTGCAATTTACAAAGTTGTGTGTGATGTACACACAGAGTCTGGTATTTCACCCTTCTCAAAGCTGCTGAATGTATAATTTTGGTCTGTGTGTGTGTGTGTGCTTGTAATTGCGCCGTGTTTCCTTGTCGCTTTTGCCTCGAAGCCCAGCGGGTGTCCATGCTATATGGGGGGTGTGCATTCAAGCGTGTATGCATATCCTGTATGTATATTTTAGTCTGGATATTAATAATAAAGTAAGACACAGCCTTTGTGACTAATGAATTGAGATTTTTTTATTCTGTTATTATATATGGTGTGACACAATATATGATTTATCTATCTGTTCAGATGTCAGTCTTAATTAGCATATCCCATTGCAAATATGGGGTTGAACAGTACTTTTACAGAACAATGCTACTCTTTTTTTTTTTAACTATCACACTGATTTTGTTCCATAATTATTAACATGTCTGAAAATCAAACCATTATTTTTAAAGGCAGGAATGTCACAGCATAATGGAGCTGAGCACAAAGTGCAAGGACAAAGACAAAGCCTGCAATTTTCAGAAACGTGTTTGGGAAAAAAAAGATACACAGCACAATATTTTAATTTCAATAAAAGCTACATTTTTTATTCCATATAAGCCATTAAAATGTCATGGTGATGAATGGGGGCCTGCAAATTGGATGATATTGTAAAAGACTTTGAAAAACGATTAGGAATAAAATGAATCCTTTATTTTAAAAGTTGTTCTGCATTCGCACACTGAATCTATCAAATAATAATGTGAACTTCAGTATTCGCTTAATTACATCAGTAAGTCAAGGGGTTACACAAAGTCTACAAATGCCTTCATTTCAGATAATGAACCAATATGTACAGTAGTAATAAAATGGCACACTCTTAATATAATAACTTATTATAATGGAATATTTTTTGTGTGTTTTTCAGAGCTTCCTTATGGCTGGGAGAAAATTGATGACCCTATTTATGGAACCTACTATGTTGAGTAAGTTCAAGCGCTCAAGTTAGCAGTTTAATGGCATTTAATGGATCCTTATGTGTTCTCACAGCTTTGTATTAATTGCATATATTGCAGCTCCACCATGCCCAGGCTGAAAAACAGCTGCTTTGTTGTTTCCTAATTCAGTGTGTTTGTGTGTGTGTGCCATCGTTTTTCTTGCTTAATGCACAGTCTGGGGTGAGCTGGGACTATTTATAGTATGGTTTTGCTTGGCTACTCTTCCTCCCAGGACAGAGAAGAACAGCCAGCCTCGAGCCAATAATGCAGCTGTAGTATCCTGTGGATACACAACCGCACATCACAAATGCAGCACTGTATTCGTGCCCGCTGTCCTCAGATGAGATTATGGCACTTCATATCACCGAATTGTAATCATATACTGTAGTAACAGTCTTTTCTGTCAGGCTGCCTGCATTGTGCTGGTGCTGTGTTTGTCACTGTAATAATTTTTTATATCTATTGCTATCAATGTTTTATTACTTTCCCCATAGTCTGTCCGTCTGTCATTCTATCAATCTGTCTGTCAGTTCATCCTCCTGTTTGTATGTCTGTATGTCTGTTAATTCATCTGTCTTTTTGTCCATTCTTTTGTTTGTCTCTTGGTCGGTATGTCCATTGATGCATCTATCTTTCTGTTCATTCATTTATTTTCTTTTCGGCTTAGTTCCTTTATTAATCAGGGGTTGCCACAGTGGAATGAACCAACCAACTTATCCAGCATATGTTTTAAGCAGCGGATGCCCTTCCAGCTGCAACCCAACACCGGGAAACACCCATACACAGTCCTTTACACACATGCACCAAATTAGCAGATTCAGTTCACCTATAGCGCATGTCTTTGGACTGTGGGGGAAACCGGAGCACCTGGAGGAAATCCACGCGAACACGGGGAAATGCCACACAGAAATGCAAACTGACCCAGCTGGGGCTCAAACCTGCGACCTTCTTGCTGTGAGGCAATCGTGCTACCCACTGCGCCACCATGGCATCCCTCTTTCTGTTTGCTTTTATGTATACTGTATTTATTATCAGTGTTTTATAACTTCATTGATTCGCTAAAGTATGTCTGTATGTCCATCATGTGCTTTTATCAGACTGTCTGTAAATTCATCCTCCTGGGGTATGTTTGTCAATCTGTCTGTGTGTTCATCTTTCTGTCCATTTGTTCGTCTCTATGTCTGTTAATTCATCTGTCTTTCTGTCTATTCATCTTTTTGATTGTCTGTTGACTGGTTTGTGCATTAATCTAGCTGCCTGTCTGTCAACTTGTCTGTCAGTCTATCAATGTGTTTGTCTATTGGTATATTTTTCCATTGATGTGTCTCTCTGTCACTCTGTTCATCCGTCTGTCAGTTTTGCTGGTCTGTCTCTCTGCAGTCTTTCTGGCTATTTGTACACCTGTCTGTCAGTAAATTTCGTCTGTCTTGTTTCTCCATGTGTGATAGAGTTTCTGTCTGTCTGTCTGTCTGTCTGTCTGTCTGTCTGTCTGTCTGTCTGTCTGTCTTTCTGTCTGTCTGTCTGTCTGCCTGCCTGTCTGTCTGTCTGTCTGTCTGTCTTTCTGTCTGTCTGTCTGTCTGCCTGCCTGCCTGCCTGCCTGCCTGCCTGTCTGTCTGTCTGTCTGTCTGTCTGTCTATCTGTCTGTCTGTCTGTGTCTGTCTATCTGTCTGTCTGTCTGCCTGCCTGCCTGTCTGTCTGTCTGTCTATCTGTCTGTCTGTCTGTCTGTGTCTGTCTATCTGTCTGTCTGTCTGTGTCTGTCTGTCTATCTGTCTGTCAATTCATCTGTTTGTCTGTCTGTATTTATGTTCATTTGTCTTTCTGTCACAGTTGTCTATCTATCCTTTGACTCATTAAATGCTGAATTACTCTCAATCTTAATCACTCTTGATTACTCGCGGGATGTTTTTTGGCTCCTGCAATTTATCAGCTTGAGTGTAATTTTTGGAACTTGAATAGAAGATGGGATTGAGATAAATACAGCATATTAGCCTTTTCCATTAATCATGCTGCCTGGTGCAAATTCAACTCTGTTTGCACATTTTCATTGACTTTGTAGTTTGTACATTATGTATTCTATTGTAATCTATCTAATCTAATGTAATCTATCCGTCTATCTGTTTTTCCTTCATAATGCATTATATACTGTATTATTAGCATTCAGTTGTTCATGTAGCATTCAATGTTTTTGTTTTAACCTTCAGTACATATTGTTCAGGCTCTATTTGTCTGTCTGTCAATAGAAAGGAAGAAAAGCACTTCTTTTAGTGGTAATTGTAAAACTGTGGGTTTGTATGTTGTTGAAGATGACAGCTGGGAAGATCAGAAGCCACATCTGGTGTGAAATGACTGTAATCGACTATAAATCTGTATCTAGTGGCTTTTTAGAGGAGACACTCAACAAGAACATTATGCATAAGGCTTATCATTTGTATTTGTGGTACAGTATATGTGTATTTTCAAATTCATACAGACGTCACTTCACCTTTACAACTGGTATACAATAAGCCCAAATCCAATTTAGACTCATTGAAAATACGTGCATCAGCCTACATTCTACATCATAAAATACATTGCTCCAGGTACATTTTGTTGCATGTTTCAAATCACAAATCCATTAGAGGGTGCTGCCTGTATTTTTGCCAATCTGAAATATGTTACTTAACAGTGGTGTAGTCGGGGCTATACGCACGTATACTCGGTATGCCTACTTTTTTCCATGAGCTGTTTGGGTATTACGACTTCTAAGGATCAATATTTGCGTATACCCTCGGTATACTCACTTGTTTTTCTGATTAGACTTCCCTAATTTACGTGTATTTGCGTCCCCTTTAACTGTATACCAAATGGTTTTTTTTTTACTTGCATCTTATTTGTTGCAATCAGTGCATTTTTGTTTAATTTGAGCCATTCCCCGCCCCCTGACGACCGCAGCAGCTGGGAGAAAATTTTGGGAGTTTTTCGATAATGACGACAAGTCAATTAAATGATGTCTCGCTGAAACACTGAGGTAAAATTATTTTTAAAAAGCATGGGCATCGCTTTAGCCCCCTATGTTTCTGTTCAGTGCCTCTAAATGTTTTGCGATTTCCTCATGAACTGTACACTACTAAATAATCAGCTCAGTCCCCTTTAAATTTGACTTCTGCTCCTCCGTTTTCAACTGGTTTTTAATTTAATTAGCAAACCACAGCTTTGCAGAGTGAGAGCAGAAGGTGTGTTTATCTCTAGATTGTAATAATATCTGCATATTTGCAGTTCTTTGCTATAGAAACACTATAGAAACACTTGTATCACACCACTCAGTGAATGTCCTCATTTTAACTGCATATCAGAGTGAGATCAGAGTGAAATATTGTGTTGTATCTTTGTTAAAAAAAATTTACTATTATGACTTATATTATTATAGTGAAATATGTAAATGAGTACATTTTTTAACATGTTTATATTTATGCCATTTTGAAAAAAGTGGTAGTTCTATTTAAAACATGAAAAAAATACTTGAGTATAGGCTAGTATTTGAGTTTTTGAAGAAAAAAATGTTTTATTTTCCTGATAAATATATATATATATATATTAGCTAAGCATAAATCATTGAATAGGATTAGGCTATTAGCTTCTTACTTTAAAATGAACCAATTTGTTTAATTATTTTTCTTTTTTTAATAGATAGTTCATTCAAAAAAAGTAAAATTGTCATCCTTTACTCAACCTTTACTTGTTCCGAACTGGTTTGTCGTTTGTTTAATTTTGTTTACACCTGTAACCATTAACCATTTGTGGACACCTGTAACCATTAACTTCTTTAGTATTAGTTTTTTCTTTCAATAGTTACAGGTAACTTATGTAAAAAAAAAAAAAATATATATATATATAT
>CAIGQZ010000320.1:15610402-15624175 GCA_903798205.1 Danio tinwini | reverse complement strand
TAGATATAGATTTTTTTTTTTTTTTTTTTATAACCGAACCAATAGTTTTTTTCAAAAGCAAACATACAGGCACCACATTGTTTTACTTTGATTTTACATTCCTTTTATGTCATTTGTGGACCTGTGCTTCATCAGTCTAGAAACCAAGCTCTCTGCATCACTGCAGTCTTGCAGTCTAACAAAAATGTAGAGCCTGTGTTACCCAAAATGATGCCACGGCTTGTTTGCAAGGCCTCATGTGCTATGAAAAAGAAAAGTGTTGAACTGGTCTCAGATAAAGTGCTAGGGACAAAATCCATTTGCTCATTATACTTTGATCTGTTGAATCAATTTCAGGCTTAAAACCTCAAAAGAAATCTAAAACCAATGTCTCCAAAATTGACCTTGCGTAGTCTTGGCACAAAGCTGTAATTACAAATGCCACGTCTCTGCAAAAAAGCATTACCTCTTTTCAAAAGAATGCCTTTTAATGGGGCCTAATTGTCTTTGTACTTTCAAATGGCACCATTTTCTACAGCGCCTTTTAAGACATATTAAATTAATTCTGACGGCAAGTGTTATACAGACAGTCAAAAGGAGCATTTTTTCTTGCAGATCACAAGATGCTCTCATTACTGTCTGATCTCATTTTTACATCACTCTCCTAACAAAGATAAGGACTAACTGGGCTAATGTTTTGCTCATTGGCCGCAGCCTGTTAGATTTAAATGACTTGTTAAGGGATATTTAAATCAACATGCATGCTTTCATGTATAGTGCATATCATTAATGTCTCCATTCATCTACCATTTTTAAACTGAGTGTCCAAGATAATTTTACCTGACCATCCAACCCTAATGCAGGTCATGTTTCAAAAGTGCATAACTGATAGACATTTAAATATGCTTTACTTTCATAACCAGTTATTAAAATGGAATATCTCGCTTCTACGTGCAACGTGTATTGTCAAAGATGGTGTACAGGGTGTGGGTATACATCCAGTAGGCACAGAATGTCAACATGACGTCAGATTGACATTGTACCCCAACTTGTAGGATATTGCATTTAGTTTGGAAGCGAAAATCGTGTTGGTGTCAGAACCCAACGTCAGGCTGACAACAATGTCCAACACTGGACAGACATTGCATTTTGGTTACTTTCCAATGCAACCTAAAAAACAACAAAATATCAACGTCAAATGATGTTACAGCTTGACGTTGTATGGACTTTACCAATATGACGTCTATCTGATGGTGGATTTTGGTTGCCACACCTGATGAATAAATGTGAGTATTTGATGTCAATATGATGTTGGTTTAATATGTTGGCTCGACGTTAGATTTTGGTCACTTTCCAACACAACCTAAAATCAACCAAATATCAACGTCTTTTCATGTTGCTATTGGACGTCAAAATAGCATTGTCCTTAGATGCCGGCGACCTAAATCTAGGCTAATATTAACATCTTATGACATTGTGTGTCTGCTGGCAAGTACATATTGTTTTTTGTTTTGTTTTTTGCACTTTTAAAAGAATGCAATTTTTTGGTGCATATAATTTAATTGTATAACAAATATTGGTGCATTTTGTATGAAACAATATTAAAAACTGTTGATGCAATTATTTTCTTTTTAATAAATATCAAGGCTTAATTTATTTTTTGTTAACTTATTTATTATTTACATATGAACACAAATTATGTTTACACAAAATATTGTGCACATTTTTGTGCTGACAAGTCATTTCTAGTTGCTGAAATTCAGTACCAGTCTACAGATATGGGACATTCATTCGCATTGCTTTCATTCGCATGGCTGCTGCCTAAATAGAGTTAAAAATGCAGTGGAGCAAGACAGCTTGCTCTGTGGCTTATATACTCAATAGTCACATATTTTCAAGTAGCCACTTGAAATGAGTCTATGTTTCTGGTTTATGATTGCAGTCATATAAACCGCAGGACTCAGTTTGAGAACCCAGTTCTAGAGGCCAAGAGAAGATTGCAACACCAGCAGCAGATGCAGAGTCAGGGCTTGTCCTCTCTCCCCCTACCTGCAGTTTACAGAGGTAAAGTATTATTTAATTTTATTTACTAGTTAATATTTAACATGTGCATATCAGTGCAAATCTGGTTAGCACTGTGTTTCAAAACATCCTAGCTTAAGCTCACTGATGTGATGACATCATAATAACCCTTTTCTGCTCTTCATGCAATGACATGTTTAACATCAGATCTGCTGGAATCACTGATTGAGGCTTATAAAATTTCTCCTGTGAGCTCAGTGACTGTCTCCATAGTAACACATCTAAGCTCAGACATTGTCTTTGGTAGAGCACCATCTGTGAGTGAACTTGTTTTTTAAGAATATCACCTCCTTGCAGCCAGACCATTGGGATTATGAGTTTTACTTTGTGCCAAAATTAAACGTCGGTCACCTGCATTTCTTTCCTAGAACAGGAAAAGGAGAATGGACCATGATCAAATATATCACAAAGAAACATAAAATATCCAAATATGTCCATAGTTTTGTGTACAAAACAAAGCACAAATTGGCTGTTAATCACTGTGACAGGCTTGTTGTCTGATTTATGAACAGATGTATTTGCAAATGTGTCTGTGAACCAGATCATCTGATTTATTGGCAATATTAAACACCAGCCATTTGTTCACCAAATAGACATTCCTGCTTTTCTTTGTTTTCAGTGAATAGTGGCTTACATTCGTGTGGAATTATTTAAATATATTGCCAATCATAGGCACCTTTTAGAGACTTTAATGTGATTTTGCATCCTTGTTAAAGCTTTTGTCTCTATTCATTATAATTTCTTGGAGGGATATAATTCAGAATTTCTCCCATTGTGTTCAATGGAAGAAAGCAAGTCATTCAGGTTTGGATGGGCAAATATAACTATACAGGCTATTTGAGCTAAGCTCAAATGCTTTCTGTTTTCTTTGTGGCTCAATTATTCAATAAGAATGTGCATTTTTTTCTTAACATGGCCTTGGGCCACATAATGGCAAAAAATGAATAGTATTTTCAGCCAGACAAGGCAAAATCTTGTTTCAGTACATCTTCCAGTAAAAACATGCTGCAGTTGAAACCTCTGATAAACTTTGTTTGACCAAAAGAACTGGAATATATATAGACACTTAAAATTGTGACACCATATTTGCCCACTTGTCACAAATGTATTATATAGATCAGTGTCTAGTTGCATAAACTGCTTAATTTAGTCTTGAAAGTTAGTCATATGATGTTTTTTCTAATGATTTTAATATTGGTTACATGAAAAAAGTATACAGGTTTAATATCAATCAGTAAAGTGGTCAAAATAGTTCATAAGCATTAATGAGTCTAAATTAATGCCCACAGGCCTGGTCTTTATGCAGGCCAGTCAACTAGTTCAGTGTTTTTCAACCACGTTCCTGGAGGACCATGCTCTGCACATTTTCCATGTCTTTTTAACCAAACACATCTGATTCAGATTATCAGCTTTTTTACCAGAGACTGAAAGAACTGTAATGGATGTGACAGACAAGGAGACATCCAAAACATGCATTGTTGATGGTCCTCTTGGAATGTGGTTGACAAACACTGAACTAGTTCCAAATCATATACAAGCACAAAGAGACCTCCTAAAAAATCTGTAACGGTGTTCTGTAAATATTGTCTGCTGTAGAATTAAGGTTCACGCCTTCGCTAGACCCAATGTAAAAAAAAGTTTACAGACACAGCATTTGCTTGATCTGTATGATCAGATGTTCAGATTTTAAACTTTAACCAATGCAGACTGTACTCCTGTGTTTCATATCAAATTCTTGACTATCATTACCGGATCAACCTTTTGTGGAGACTGCAATTGGCCAAGTAGGACATTTTGTATATTAGGACCAACCCTATTCCTAACAACAACCATGACTACAACTATCCCTAAAATCAGAGGAAAATGTCAGGATAATAACAGTCTTAAAGCTTCAACCCCAACCTAACCCTTTGGCAACCTTCTTCCAGAACTAACAAGAAGGTTCAACCTGGCAAATATCACCTTATATTTTCTTTCAAAATGTTACTGTTTTATGTCCATACAAGGCCAACTTTGTATCCTTCAATGCCATTTATCGATTTCCTCTGTGAGTTGAGGCTCAACCCCAGCACTAAATCTAAGTCTTAAATCGAATTGATGGGAGTGTTGTTCCAGGACAAACAAGAATGTTGAAATGTATCTCTTTTTATGTTCACAGTAGCTCAGCCTTGTATCTTTTTATGCCATTGCGTTTTTTCTGTGTGAGTTGAGGGTTTTTCTTCTCTGCAACAGTGGAGGAGAGCCCCTCCTCTGCCACTTTACCCAGGGCCAGACTGGCATATGTGGGTCCCGCTCCCGAACGCTCTCACAGTCTCACTGACCTGTCCGAGGCACCCCTGTACCGGGTCGGTGTATTTGGACTGCATGGTACGTCCCTAGACCAGCACCCCCTTGTGTAAGGGAGGAACTGCAGCAGGACTCTTTTTTTTATCTGGCCTGTTTTACATCGTCCTCTATGAAACTCATTCAATTTGTAAACCAGTGGAGACTTTTTGTTGGCTTTTCATTTTTTGGTTTTGTATTTTACTTTTTGCCTGTGCTTCCAGGATACGCATGAGTACACCTACCCTGCTGAATGGACCAGCATATCTGGTTGCCATCACATGTTTGAGATGCTGGTTTACAACATATAATGTTTTCTCAAGGTTGCTTATCTCATTGAGAATGGTCATCAAGTAATTCAACGTCCAAGTTGACAATTGGTGAACAAAAAGTTAGATTATTTCAGGGAGAGGCTTGTTTGGCTCTAGTGAGCCACAGCTTTTCTGAGTTTTTCTCCAGCCTTAATCAAACATGCCTAAACAAGCTAATCAATGATTAAATGGTTAGTTTACCCAAAAAGTGAAAAATCAGTTTTAATTACTCACCCTCATGTCAATTCTCTGAGATGCCTTAATTCACCTTCAGAATACAAACTAAGAACTTTTTAATCAAATGCAAGCTCCCTCATCCTCCATAGACAGCAATAGTCCTGAGGTATTCAAAGTCTAGAAAAGGAATCATTGTCAAAACATCCCATGTGACCTCAGAGATTCAACTGTAATCATACGAAGCCCCAAGAAAACTTTTATGCACCAAAACAAATTGTAAATATGACTCTGTTCTTCTATATCTTCTCTTCCACATCAGTTCATTAAGGTGCATGTTTACTATGGGCAGTATGATGCAAGAAGCATATTGCCCATGCAAAACCTGATCTGAAATGGAAGGCATTAGTGAGATTTTTGTCTCTTAAACAGTCAAACACTTTACAATAACATATAACTCTGTATAACAAGCAATATAACACCGGATTTATATGATTCAATTAACCCAAATCAATTAAAATGTCCCACTCATAAATTTTTCGTCATTAGAAATGTCAGCTAACAGAGGTAAAATGTGTTGTGCATGTCTTATTGTGTCAGCTGAAAGACCATTCAGACAACCAACAAACTTTGTGCATACCCATGACCTATTTGCCCAACAAACAAGGCTAGTTGGTCAACCAGCAGCACCAGCTAATGTTTGTTGGTGGTTGCCCACCAGCTAAACCAGCACCAAACAAGTATGGATCAGCATGGAAGTTCATGCTGGTCATTCAGCAGGATATCTGAACCAGCTATTTCCCCTAATAAACGCATGGCAGAAACTGCAGAAGGACTTAAGAAACTTAAAAAAAGACTTGAGAACCTCTCAACCAAGAAAATGAGATGGAGTGACTATGCATCTCGTAAGTCCGTACTGTGTACTGAAGTAGGTATCTCTTCAGTTGTGAAGAAGCAACTCTTTAGTGCAAAGGTCCTTGTTGGTGTGCAATTACAGTAAATTGCTTCTCCAGAACGGTTTTCAAAGACTGCTCTGAGAGAGCAGAAGAATCGCTCTGCCTGTGCTGGTTCTTCTCCTGGCTTTTTTTTTTTTTTTGCTTAAGTCTTGTCTGTCCTGAGAGACGGCCCTGGACAAGGCTCAACACTGTTGAGTGTAACATTAGGATACATTTAATGAGCCAAAAGTGAGGTTTGAGCAAAAAAAAAACAAGCCATCATGTTCCACTCTGCTCTTGTATGTTTGGCTGTAAGCAAAGCGCTTGGCCTTCTACCCACAATTCCCCAGTGTGATGTGATCTGCTGCTTTTGATGGGTTTGGAGTGGCTTTTACAAAGTAACCCGTTAATTTCTGGATGTCTTCTCCTGGGTTGCAATCTGATGTTTGTATCTGCATTTCTTCACCTTGGCAGAGAAGCCTCTGTTCACGAGGGACCCCACGCAGCTGAAAGGCAGCTTTCTGTCCACACCCCTGCAGAAAAGCAACATGGGATTTGGCTTCACTATCATCGGTGGTGACGAACCGGATGAGTTCCTACAGGTCAAAAGTGTCATACCAGATGGGCCTGCAGCACAGGACGGCAAAATGGCTACAGGTAAATACAGTAATCCAGACTCAATGTTTGAACGGTGCTAATGCGCTATTCTCACTCAAACAGAGCTCCCAGCTGGTCAGTCTCTCTCAATCTGTGGTTGTGCCCACACTACTGCAGAGGTCGCAGTGTGAATCTGACATTTTATTGGTTGATAGTGCGTTAGGGACATCCAGGGGTTAAGTGCATTTACGGACAGTGTATTTATTGGCTTTGTGTGTCATCCACAGCAGGGCATGTGTCCATTAATCACAGTGGGGCTTTATGAACTCTGTAACATCAGTCCTGCCTCGTGGGAGTGTGACTGCGGCAGCTTTATACACACACACATACACACACACACACACACACACACATACACAAACATACATCAGCATTAAAATATCTCATACGTTCAGAGGGACTCACAGTGCAGAGTTCAGAATTTAGTCAATACATCTCCCATGATGCCACTTTATTGTATTATTGTTGTTGGTAGTTGTGGAAATTATCCTTCCTGCTCCTTACCTCTGCTTTCTGCTCTTCTCATCCACCCTTCACGCTCCCTCTGGACTTCTTGTCCTACTTGAGCTGTTTTGCAGTAACACAGTCATACAGTTCTGTGGATGAGCTTCAGATGTACACTAGTGTGAAATATATTCAATTCTGCTTGGATTAGAGAGCTTAGAGAGGAAACCGCTCTTAAAATCTGGGTGTACGCGCATGTATGTTAGCTTTCAGGCTAATCTGTATGCTAATGTACTTTAAATTGTTGTTAAAGTTTTAACTAAAATATTAATGACTCACCATGCACATGCACAGATTTAAAGGGATAGTACACCCAAAAAGTATTTATACATCATTTACTCTCAGGCCATCAAGTGAGTTTTTTTTCTTCAGTAGAATATTTTAGCTAATACAGTGGCCTTGGTCATTCATTAAATGCAAGTCAATGGCTTCTGCTACACTTAGAGTAAAAAAACATGCAGGCAAAACAAAATTAACATACCTGGCTCCTGACAATATACTGAGGTCTTATCAAGTGAAAGGTTTGGTCTGAGCAAAAAAACTAAACATTTTAACATTGTTACATTTGAGTCTTGGCAGATGGTTGTCTGTGAAATGTAATATGTGAAGTATAAAATTGTAATATTTATGAAACATTTGTTTTAGATATTTTGTATGGTCTGAATTGTACAGAGCCACTAAAGGGACATTTGCGAAATGAAAAAGACTTTTAGCATGCTCACGAGAAACATCCCAGCAGGCACACAACGTCATAAGATGTTAATATTAGGTTAGATTAAGGTTGTGACAACAGGTGACCAAAAATCAATGCCAATCAGCGTCAAGGACAAAGTTATTTTGACATTCAATAACGACGTCAAATGAAGTTAATATGTGGTCAATTTTAGGTTTGTTTTGAAAAGTGACCAAAATCCAACATCGAGCCAACATCTAAACCATTGTCATATTGCCATCAAATACTCACATTTATTCGTCAGTTATAACAACCAAAATCCAACATCTGATAGACGTCATTATAGTGGTAATGCCCACACATTGTCAAGTTGTAACATTATTAGATGTTGGTATTTGGTTCATTTTAGGTTGGACGTTTGACATTGACGTCAGCCTGAAGTTGGGTTCTGACGTCAACCCGATTTTCATCTCCAAACAAAATGCAATGTCCCACGACATTGGGGTAAATCATCAATCTGACATCATGTTGACGTCCTGTGCCTGCTGGGGTATGCTCACAAGAAACTTTGAGGTGCGCATGAGAAACGAGAAAAATGTAAAGGTTTTTGTGCACATGCAGGAGTTCCTTGGGAACACCCAATATGTTTTTCTTATGCAAAATAGTAAAGATAGAATTTAGGTCATTTGCCAGGCATCAACTGTAACATAGAAATAACTAATGTTTTAAAAAAATCCACCATTACACATGTTATATTTTCCCAACAATTAACCTGTGTTTCCTTTTAGAATCAGAATTCCAATCAGAAATAGCTTTATTGCCAGATATGTTTACACATATGAGGAATTTGTTTTCATGACAGAGCTTCTACAGTGCAACAGAATTACAGAGACAGGACAAGCAACAGATAATAAATATATTTTAAAAATAAAAGTAAGAAGTGAATGCAAATATGCAAATTAACAGGTGTATGCACAGCTATATTACTATATACAGCGTTATATGTGCAGCTGTTATGTGCAAATTGGCATGTAAAGTGTGTTGTTAAATAAGTGTATGTGTGTATAAAAAGTGTATAGCAGGTAGTGATGTTGGTTCCACAATTATTATCATCAAGTGTTCATGAGATGGATTGCCTGAGGGAAGAATCAGTTTCTGTGTCGTGCTGTTCTGGTGCGCAGTGCTCTTTTCAAAGTTCAAAGAGGCAGTGTGCTGGGTGTGAGCAGTCCAGAGTGATTTTAGCAGCCCGTCTGCTCGGACAAGTACAGTTCTTGGAGAGTAGGGATGGTTGTACTAATGATTCGCTAAGCAGTCCAAACTATTCGACGTAGTCTTCGGAGGTCGGATTTGGAAGCTGAGCTAAACCAGACAGTTATTGAAGTGCAGATGACTGATTCAATGATGGAGGTGTAGAACTGTTTCAGCAGCTCCTTTGAAAGGTTGAACTTTCTCAGCTGACGAAGAAAGTACAGCCTCTGTTGAGCTTTTTTGACAATGGAGTCAATGTGAGTGTCCCACTTCAGGTCCTGAGAGATGGTGGTGCCCTGGAACCTGAATGACTCCACTGCTGCCACAATGCTGTCTATGATGCTCAGTGAGAAGAGAGCAGGGGGGTTTCTCCTGAAGTCCACTATCATCTCCACTGTTTTGAGCGTGTTGAGCTCCAGGTTGTTGTGACTGCACCAGACAGCCAGCTCCTTAACCTCCTGTCTGTAAGCAGACTCTTCGCCATCCTGAATGAGGCCGATAAGTGTGGTGTCGTCTGCAAATTTCAGATGCTTGAAAGAGGAGTCTTTTGTAGTGCAGTCATTTGTGTACAGGTAGAAGAGCAGTGGGGAGAGGACACACCCCTGGTGGTGCCAGTGCTAATTGTGCGGGTACTGGATGAGAATTTTCCCAGCTTCACCAGCTGCTGCTTGTCCGTTAGGAAGCTGTTGATCCACTGACAGACACATGTGGGTACGGAGAGCTGAGTTTAGGTGTTGCAGAACATAATGCAGTCCCATATTGACTGCATCATCCACAGACCTGTTTGCTCTGTAGGCAAACTGAAGGGAGTCCAGTGAGGGTTCAGTCCTTCAGGTGGGCCAGCACCAAGAGACTCAGTTTTTCAAGAGACTTCATGACCACAGATGTCAGCGCCACTGGCCTGTAGTCATTTAGTCTTGTAAGTTTGAGTTTCTTTGATATGGGAATGATGATGAAATGTTTGAGGCAGGAGGGCACTTCACACAGCTCCAGTGATCTGTTGAAGATCAGGGTGAAGATGGGGGCCAGTTGGTCAGCACAGGATTTTAAACAGGCTGGTATTATAAAATCTGGGCCTGGTGCTTTTTTCCTCTTCTGTTTCCGGAAGACCTGGAAGACCATCATCTTAACTGAACTGAAGTGCAGGTATGGAGGAGGCAGGGGGTGGTGGAGGTGTTAATGGTGATGTAAAGAGCAGTTCAGAGTGGGTGTGGTTTTTTTTTTTTTCAAACCGGCAGTAAAACTCATTCAGGTCGTTTGCAAGTCGTTGGTTGTCAACAGTGCTGGGGGATGGTGTCTTGTAGTTTGTGATGTTTTTCAAACTTTTCCACATGGATGCTGAGTCGCTGGAAGAGAACTGACTCCTTAGTTTCTCAGAATAGCTCCTTTTTGCGACTCTGATCTCCTTTTCCAGTGTTTATTTGGCCTGCTTATACAAGGCCCTCTCCCCACTCAGGGCTCTCTCATCTGTCTGAGTTTTACAGTGAACCATGGTTTGTCGTTGTTGTATGCAAGTTGTGTCCTGGTAGGAATGCACACATCTTCACAGAAACTGATATAAGATGTTACAGTCTCTGTGAGCTCATCCAGATCGTTTGCAGCAACTTCAAAAACACTCCAGTCAGTAAGGTTGAAACAGGCTTGTAGATGGCTGTTTTCAGTTTCTGCCTGTAGGTTGGTATGACATGAATCAAACAATGGTCAGAGTGCCCCAAAGCTGCTCGTTGGACAGAGTGGTATGCATCCTTTGTTGTGATATAACAGTGATCCAAAATGTTACTGTATCTTGTGGCACATGTAACATACTGTCTATATTTTGGCAGTTCACGGGATAGTTTTGCTTTGTTAAAATCCCTGAGAATGATTTAAACAGAGTCGGAGTGTTGTTGCTCTATCACCGTGATCTGATCAGCTAGTTTCTGTATCGCCAGGCATGCGTGAGCGTGTGGAGGAATGTAAACACTGACACTGATGAACGAGCAGAACTCGCGCAAAAGGCTTACAGTTAATAAACAGTGCTTCTAGATCTGGACAGCACATCTTTTTTAAAACTGTTTAAATCTGTACACCACCTTTTATTGATGTAAAAGCACGTCCCGCCACTGTGCGTTTTCCACGTTGATTCTTCGTCGCGATCCACTCGGAACAGCTGGTAGCCTGGTAGGTGAAGCGCGTTGTCCGGTATGGTGTCGTTCAGCCAGGTTTCCATGAAACACAGAGCAGCTGAATGCAAAAAATCCCTGTTTGTCTGAGAGAGCATAAGGAGTTCATCTATTTTGTTGGGTAGAGAGCAGAGATTTGCCAGATGGATGCTAGGCAACGTGGTTCGAAATCTGTGCTGTCTGAGTTTCACAAGCGCGCCTGCACACTTCCCTTGTCTGCGCACCTAAAAGCGTTTGAGCAACAACGCAGCTCTGCCGACTACAATGTCCAACAAAACATCACATAACTCCAAGTCTGGAAAAATATTTGATGGTGTATGCATCCGAATGTCCAACAATTTGTCTCTGGTGAAACTAATTGTAGGAATGTGACTGAAGACAGGAGAAACTAACAAAAAACACAAAAACGACTGCAGAGCACGACACGGAGGCAGCCATCGTCGTCTGTGCCAGCGTAGTACTTTCATACTCATTACTGGTTTACAAGTCACACAACAAACAAAATGTAAAGCGATTGCAAATTTTAAGCATGTTTAAACAAGTCATGGAGTCACGGTGGCGCAATGGTTAGCACAATTGCCTCACAGCAAGAATGTCGCTGGTTCAAGGCTCAGCTGGGCCAATTGGCATTTCTGTGTGGAGTTTGCATGTTTTCCCTGTGTTCGCGTGGGTTTCCTCTGGGTGCTCCAGTTTCCCCCACAGTCCAAAGACATGTGGTATAGGTGAATTGGGTAAGCTAAATTGGCCGTTGTGTATGTGTATGAATGTGAGTGTGTATGGATGTTTTCCATGCTGGAAGTGCATTCGTTGTGTAAAACATGCTGGATAAGTTGGCGGTTCATTCCGCTGTGGCGACGCCAGATTATTAAAGGAACTAAGCCGAAAAGAAAATGAATGAATGAATGAACATTCTTGGAGAAAGTGCAAAGGCAGTCAAATCAAACTCCATGTTAACACTGTTCGCTACTCCCTCCCACATCAAAAAGAAAGCAGCCAAACAAAGAATAAATTGAAATGACTCACCCACTGCACATCCACAATAAGGGTTTAAGATATACTGTACGTTTTAGATGTATAAAAACAAAGGACAAGCCCCCACTTTATATTACGACCTTGGTCTAGGGTCAAGGACGAAACATTAGAAGAAAACACTGGACAAATAAAGAACCCTTTTAAGCACCCTTTGTGTCGGGACTGTTTATTTGTCGTTTTTTGTCTTTTTCTTTTTTTAAACACCCAAAATGTGAAGCCAAGTACCTCGGAGAGGACCCACAGAAAAATTATAAACAAAAATATATCAGAAACTAAATACACCAAACAAAACAACAAAAATAAAAATTCAAAAACTACTCCTACTTCCTAACTATATATAAAAACAAGAGAAAATATTTACAGAAAAGAAAAGTGTGAAGTTCAACCCCTACTGCTTCTCATCGTGTATATACAAAGTACAATATTTACTATAACAACAAACAAACAAAAAAACAAGGGGGGAAACATGGATGGATAAACAAACGTCAAAAAAAGTCAAGATTTACACACACACACACACCAAAACAAGAATACACAACCAAAAATAACACCTGCAACTATATATTTTTTTCTACAACGCAAAACCACACGTCAACTAATTCTGTCTCCTTCTCCACGCCCGTTTACAGTTTTTTAAAAGCCAATCCCAGGGCACATCATCTGCATAATTAGGGAAGGGCCTGTGCAGAGAAAAAGAGAGAGAGACTCACACACACACCTGCGAACGCAGCATTCTTCCACATAAACATCTATTTATTATCTTATCCATAAGTTAACATTAAAGTGACATAAACATGACATGCATTCCACTCACTGGCTTCCTTGCTAATTGAAAACGATTGTACAGAGAGCTGGGATTTGCTACGTGATATGCTTCACTTCCCGCATCTTAAAGTCCTGCCATCCTTCCCATCCACGCCCACTATAGATGCCAGTCTGTGGCGCTGATGTTTGCTCTGCCCCTCACAGCTGTGCCCATAAAGAACTTAACAAGCAGATAATGAGTTGAATCAGGTGCAGGAGTGTGCGGGATCTCTGCATTGGAGGTTTAGAGCTTCATTTGTGTAGGATGTGCATTGTGGCTTGGCAGCGCTGTTTAGGGGATTGTGTATTGATTGTGTTTGTTTTGAATGCCAGTCACAGAGCAGAGATCCTCTGGGTTTCAACATTAGATGTCTCAGACGCTGCTTCCCAAAGCATCTCTTATACTCTCTTGCTGTCATTAGTTGTACACGGCCGCTTTGGCTCTTTAGAACAACACTTCAATTCAGATGTGTGTTGTGTTTCTTGTACTCCTTATGTTGTGGAGACCAAATGTCCCCCACATGTATAGCAATACCAGTATGTTTGTGGGGACTTTTTGGTCCCCATTGAAGAAAATGGCTCATAAATCACACAGAATGAAGTATTTTGAAAATGTTAAAATACAGATTGTTTCTTGTAAGGGTTGGGTTAAGGAAATAGAATATAGTTTGTACAGTATAAACATCACATCTATAGGAAGTCCCCTTAATATGTGTGCGTTCCTTAGCTATGGCTGGGCGTTATAGCTAAAGTGTAAGGATAATATTAAGAATAATATAGTTATATAAGTAAAGAATAGAAGAATAAAATAAAAACAATTATGTTCAATATTATTAAATTAATAAATAGCTATATATATATAGCTATATATGTATAGCTATATATATATA
>CAIGQZ010000320.1:15572611-15582827 GCA_903798205.1 Danio tinwini | reverse complement strand
CAGCCTGGAGTCTAAAACGCATAGACATTCACCAGACGCTGGGTTTCATTCCTGGTGATTCTAGGCCTCTACAGCAACTGTCTTCAGTTTCTGCTTGTTCTTGGGGCACTTTCCCCTCCCTTTTGTCTTCAGCAAGTGAAATGCAAGCTCAATTGAATTCAGGTTAGGTGATTGACTTGAACCATTGCATAACATTCCACTTCTTTACCTATTGGTTGCTTTTGCAGTATGCTTTGGTTCATTCTTCACCTGCACTGTGAAGTGCTGTCCAATGAGTTCTGAAGCAATTGGCTTAATATGAGCTGAAAATATTGCCTGAAACACTTCAGAATTCATCCAGCTGCTTTTGTCGGCATTAATAAATACAAGAGAACCAGTTCCATTGACAGCCATACATGCACACACGCTCCATGTCCCTTCTACTTCTTCATACTTCACTGCTTAGGATCTTGAGCAGTTCCTTTCCTTCTCCATATTTTTCTCTTCCCATCACTCTAGTACAAGTTGATTTTGGTCTTATCTGTCCAAAGAATGTTGTTCCAGCAATGTGAAAGCTTTTTTAGAACTCTAATCTGGCCTTCCTGTTATTGAGGCTCACCAATGGTTTACTTGTGGTGAACTCTCTGTATTCACTCTGGTGTAGTCTTCTCTTGATTGTTGACTCTAACACACATACACCTACCTCATGGAGAGGGAAATAATTATTTGGTCATCCACCACAGTTGTTTCTGTGGTCTTAAAGTACTTATTTAAAATTCTTGAGAGACAACTTAATTAATCTGTTCAATCGACTTAAATTTGTAAAAACTAATAGGTTAACTTAATTCCTTCATGTTGTCCTAACATTTTTACATTGTAATAGAAACCCACCTGGACTGTATTCAGTCCTCATCTCATCTGCATTATACAGATTTAAGGTATTTGATGAATGTTAATAGCATAATCTACCTTATATATATGTTCGCAGAATCTAGGACATGTTTAAGAATGTGCTATACAGTGTGATTGCCAGCGCTTCGAAATGTTCATTTTAGTTATTTAATATCTAAATCTGTGAGCTGATAAGGACTTGTGTGAATAAACTACAGTACATTAGGAATCATATTCCGAGTACATTTACCCACTTAAATTTTTATCTTTGTCTCTTTGCATTTTTTTGTTTTTGTGATTTATAGCCATCAAGCTCTGTACACAAACATCTACTGTTTTTACAGTGCACTTTAAACAAACATTCATTTTTTTTATCTCACTTATATTAAGTGTCCTTTAATTACTCTGTAGTTAATATAAAGTGGAACCCTTTTGTTTTTTAAGTTTGTTTAGGTTGTTTTGCATCATAAAACTCATTGATGAGGCTTGAGCTATATCTGTGCTCTCTTCTCTCTTCAGTTCATTTCTTTATCCACATCATGGAGACACCTTCCTTCAGCTTCAGTTGTTCTCCTCTTGTGTCACTGATTTCTTGCTGAGTTCTGTTGGGCGCTGCTTATTTGATGACTCATGGCCAGCCGACAGCTACATGCTGCACTTTGCTTTTTAATCAGCCACTTGCCTTGTGCTTGCGTTGGAAATGCAGCATGAAGAAAATGGAGCAGCGTGTGATTATTAACTTTGATTAGAATGTACTCCACCCCAAAATGCCCCAAATAGGCTTCCTGGAAATCCTTTCTTCTATTAACATTTATTTATTTATTTATTTATTTACACAAAAACATTCATATTCTGTTTTGAATTACAACACTAGATCAAGTAAAACACTAATGACTTTTATTATTTCAGGATTATCAAATAATGAAGGCTCACATATTATTATATCACATATTATAACACAATTATTTCATTACTGTTTTAAATATCACAACAAAAGACCCTAATATAATCAGCATAATCAAAATAGCAGCTGAAGAATGCTACTGTGTAAAGTGGTCCCACTTTATATTAGGTAGCCTTAACTAATATGTAATAATTTGTTACAATGTACTTATTGAGTAAATACATGTTTTACATTGTGCTTATGCTTGATTAAATACCTGCATGTAATTTCATCTGTAATCTTTTTGTAATTAATGCCAACCCTAACCCTAATCTTGTAATTAATTACATTTATAAGTACACTGTTGTTGACCATGCCTTACACCTTAACCCACCCTTAAACATACCCATACCACCAAACCTGTCCCTAATTCGACCCATATCCACAAGTGCAACACATTAAGTATATTGTATTTATATTTTGATGTAAGTACATAGTAGTTAGGGCCGCTTAATATAAAGTGAGACCGTAGTTTTTTATAATAAGGGGACGTTTTCAAAACCACTGAAGAACCTTTAAATAATGAACTGCATTCATCAAGTCCCTTCAAGGCAAGTCATTTTATTTGGTGGCCATCTTTGAAATGCCTCTTGTCTCAAGTTTCTGGAAGACACAGTCAGATGTTATCCTGTCAAAATATGAAACAACCTTAAGAATTAATAACTTATGGGTTGCATGATATCATCCTCTAAATAACAAAATGTCCACTCTGATATTCTGAAGTAATTTCCAACTTATTCCTGACAGCAAATATCCTCCTAAATTTACAGCGACTTTTTTGTCTACAAGTTTGTAAGAATTCAAATGGTTGACATCATGTGATTTACATTTGAAGGATAGAGGTGAGAATTAATAATAACGTCACATGGAAAGGACAGATATATCTCATGTTCATTTCATGCAGATTACAAAACCAGAGATAAATTGTTTTCAGGTGTAGCTGGTTCAATTAAAAGAGATTTCAAGCATTTTGTATGTATAATTTTCATGTTTATGAGGCAAGTATTTGCTGAGATTACAGACTTTTTGCCCACCCCACTAAGCCAACAATAATTACTAGTTTTCTTCACAGATATACCAATACATCATATAAAAGCTATATAAAATATTTGTGAAGACAAAACATACTTTTTCCATAAAGTAAATTTTGGAGTCAAAGAAACATAAATTGTTTCAAAACTATTGTAGACTATAGTCTATAGTGATCTGATTAATGATCAAATCTTTTATTGGAAGGTAAGGCTTTCTTACACTGTAAAAAGTGTTTTGTTACTTTACTGTAAAAAAGTGAGTAAACCTTTAAAAAGTCAGTCAACTTATAAGGCAATGAGTTTACTTTTTTTTACATTGTAACTAAGAGCATCCATATTGATATATTGCATATTCCCCCATTCAAAACTATACGACTGACATGTCTTGTGTATTCTATAGTGTTTGGCTTGAATAATATAAATTTTAATGGCTATTAAACTCTCTATTTTCCAGTGGTTTCTCTGTTTAACTGGAATACCCTACACAACTTTTGCCCTAATCTTAATTCTCCACTGGATTAACTGCACAGCTTTTAATATTTGTGAATTCTTTATTTCCAAACTGTTCATTTGCATTGCCGTGATCATTCCTGAAGGTCATCTTTGGTAAGACTTGAAAGGCGGAGAGGGAATAGGAGCATAATGTAAGACACTGGATAGCCTGTGTGTTTGTTTTGAGCATTTGCAAGGCCGATTTGGGAGAGTTTAGAGAGAAAATATTCATGAATGTGTCGTTTGATGTCGGCGGGTATTGTTTAGCTCTTAATACCAGGAGAGGTGCTTTATGCTGCCAGCTCTTCCTGTTTGTTATGATTAGAGTTCAGCAGCTCATGGCCTTTCGCCTCATCTCAACCAGTGTTTTTCCTCCAGGGGGAAGATGCGTATTTGATGTGGTGCGAAGATGCAGTTTCGTGCATTTTAAGCATTGCTCTACCATTGGATTTGGGCGTCATTTCATTGATTGCAACGAAAGGTTTTTTAAAATATATAGTTTTTGTGATCTAAAACTAATGCAGTTCTTGAGGACAAACTTACTTGTTTTTTTATATTCAAATCCCTCTTTTGCTCAACAGACATATAAAATATTCCAACAATAACCACTTGTCCTTAAAAAAGCGAAGCAGCTATGAAAGGACAACATTTTTTAAATTGAATGAATTAATTGTTTCTTTTTGTTAGAGATATTTGAAGCACTCTAAATATTATTTATTTCACTTACAATTATTCCGATGTTTAACAGCAAAACTATTTAACATAATTTGGCAGACATTAATAGAATGATTGAATTATGTGCTTCACTGTTATGATTCACTTTAAAGGAAATAATAGGATGAACTAAAGTTTGAAATTCTCAACAATTTCTAAACTTCAAATCTAGTAAAAGGTTATCATTGAGGGTTTGTGATTTGCTTCCTACTTTAAATCTTACTCTAAAGATCCAGCAGATTTCAAGTTTTGTTTTTTTTACATTGCAGGTCACTTTTCACCTTGGAAGACCACTAAGCAGGTAAAACGTATCGTATTCAAGCCGTCTAATTTTAAATAATGAACTAACAGCAACTGTGCTCTAACAGTTATGTCAGATAATACATTATACAACATATTTATGCATAACCATGGAGCTTTATTACTAAGATAAATGTATAATAGACTCTTTATTATATTGTTATAACTCATTACTACTAACTGCATTGAGTAACTAAGCCAGCAAAAAGTACTAACTCTTTTTCACAGATACACCAATACAACAAGTTGGATAAAATATGTGTGGGACTCAAAACTTACCTTTTGAATAGAGTATAATTTGTAGTCAAATAAATATAAAATGTTCGCATAATTCTATAAAATATCTTCAGGTTGGCAAGAAAATTTGAGCGAGGTTTAAAAACTTTAGTAGTTCAGGTCATGAAAATACACGGGAATTCAAGTCGAAAAGAAACACGTTCTATGTGATAATTTTACAGTTGAGAACAGACTCTTGAATTCAGTGCACCTTCACTAATTTGTTCTCACTAACCAGTGCGCTGTGTAATGCGGCACATAAAGCCTTGACCCTCAGTTTGCCACGTCCACTGACTCTTATCCAGCTTCTTGTCTGCTTGACCACATCCTACAGAAATTCTTTCTCAATAAAAGCACAACTTTATATACACAATATATAAAGTACAATATGTTGAGTAGGAAAACCATATGATTTGAATACACTAATTACTATTTTATTAAAGGAATAATTCACCAAAAATTGAAAAAAATCTGTCATCATACTTACCCCCCACTCATTCCAAACCTGTTTGAACATAAAGGAAGATATTTTGAAAAAAGATGAAAACCTGTAACTATTGACTTCCATAGTATTTTTATTTTTCCTACAGTGGATGTTAGGGGTTACAGGTTTTCAGCTTTCTTCAAATTATCTTCCTTTGTCTTCAGCAGAATAAAGAAACTCATAAAGCTTTGGAACCATTTGAGAGTGAATAAATAGCGAGTACATTTTAAATTGTTTGTGGACTATTCCTTTAAGACTTATGTTTGGATGGGGTTAGAATCATTAAAGCTTCCCACAAATGCACATTGCAAATCATTATTACAAATAAACTTTAACATAACAAAATAAACATATATTCCACATGGTTTTATAAGATTTTTGTACAGTACAAACTTCACTGTGTTGTATCTTGCAATTTTGAAAACTGAAAAGATCATTTTCCACACTGCTTTAATTAAAGGCATTAATAAATGCAGTGAATTTAAGCCATATAGAAACTACTGCAAAGCAAAAACACTGACTTTTAAACCTTGAATGTCTCTCTGATACTCTCGTGATCTCATAGAAGGAAGTGTCTCTCAGGGAAGTGAAACAGGTTTTCATCAATAATTGAGTGAATCATCTTCTCATAGGATAAGAACACACATAATCTCATAAATAAAGAAAAAAATTAGGCATTATTGATTACTGGTCATTATTTGTCACGTCATAAGGCACGATACAAATTTAAATGTTAAAAATATTGTAGCATTTTAGTTTAAATACCAATTCTCACTAGTAATTAGTGGTTTATTACCTGCCTATTATAAGTTTTTGGTTGTTTATTGGTACTTTTAAAGTACATAATGTTATTCTACATCCCTAATCCTTATTTAATACCTAAACTGAACTACCACCTTAATAACTATTAAAAATATCAAATTAGGAGCTAAAAGTTGTAGTTAATGGTTTATTAATAACAAGAATTTTACCTAGTGCTAAGTAAAGTGTGACAGAAAATACATAGATAACACTCTACATTGACCAGTTTTTCTCCTACAATTAAAATGAATAGATCCTACTATTGCTTTCTGTAATGTGCAATACAACCACCACTATTAAAATCTCTGAAAATGTTGTTTAGTGTTTCATGGCCCTTTAAAAACATTTTCTATGTATGGTTAGGTTAGCTACAGTAGAAATCCCATCTATTTGAGTGCAATTTGTATTGCACTTTATTTAAGGAATTGTGTTAAAAATTTAGCAATCACAACTGAAAAGTTTCTCTGTGAAAAATTCTCTGTAATTCATTCAAGATTTTTAATGTCTTTTGATTAGATGCATTTTAACAGTGGTCTATCACAAATAGGCATTGATTCTTAGTATGTGATGTTTTAGTGGATAAAACTTCACCATACTCTAAAAAATGCTAAGTTGTTTCAACCTAAAGGCTTGTGCACACCGGGACGCTTTTCATTTGCGTTTATCGTCAGCGTTTTCCAAGTCATTTTTCCGGATTCAAACCCAATTGATTTTCACAGGCATCGAGCAGAAGAGTATGCAAAATCACTCCTTGACGTTAGATAGCGCTACACAACTTTAAGCTCCTGACACCCGCTTGTAACACAGAGAAAGAAGACAAAGTTGACACGCTTGTTGTTATGGATGGTTCTAGCAGCAGCTCCAGCTCTAAGAAATGATTATTGTTCACTAGTGCAATAAGCAGCTCCACGTTCATCACGCCTCTGGGCATCTTCTTCAATGTGCGCTCGCATTGACAGTATTGCGCTTGAGCGCCTCCAAGTGCTGTTTACTGTAACTTCAGCAGTTCCGTGCACGTGAACAAAAGTGCCAATCTGATTGGTGGAGAAGGTATTGACACAGCGCGTCAAAACAAAAAAACGAGCATGAGGCGTTTTTTAAAAATTACGCTTTTGCGCCTGGCGTTTTGCGCGTTGGTGTGCACGATCACATTGACGCCGTTTATTTAGTCACGAGGCATAAAACGTCAACGGTAAACGCGAGCAAAAAACGTCTCAGTGCGCACAGGCCTTAAGGGTGACACGGTGGCTTAGTGGTTTAGCACTGTTGCCTCACAGCAAGAAGGTAGCTTGTTTGAGTCCCGTCTGGGCCAGTTGGCATTTCTGTGTGAGGTTTGCATGTTCTCCCAGTGTTCGTGTGGGTTTCCTCCGGGTGCTCCAGTTTTCCCCACATAGGTAGGTGAATTGAATAAACTAAATTGGCCATAGTGTATGTGTGTGAATGAGAGTGTATGGATGTTTCCCAGTACTGGGTTACAGCTGGAAGGGCATCTGCTGTGTAAAACATATGCTGGATAATTTGGCGGTTCATTTCGTTTTGGCAACCTCTGGAAATATAAAGGGACTAAGCCAAAGGAAAATAAATGACTAAAATGTTTCAGCCCAAAAACGTTTAACCCAAACATTGAGTTAATTGTTTTTACTTTTGACAAGACACATTTGACTTTTGATGTACTATATTTGGTAATATACACTCTTAAAAAAACAAAAAAACATTAGGTTGTTTCAATCTAAATGTGGGTAAAATATGTACTAAATGTTGTAAGAGAAAAGTGCACTGAGACTGAATTTTTCTACCTCGATTTTACATTGCTTTTATCTCTTTTGTAAAACCGTGCTTCACCAAACTCAAACCCGAGCACTTACAAATACAACACCGTATAAAGTGAACAATGAGCAAACTGATCACTCTAGAAAAGTTGTCCATATAGAGATAGATAGCTGAGGCAAATGTATTAGATTACAAATAAAAGGCACAGTTAAGTTGTTTTGTGGTATTTATTTGGTGTTAAACCCTTTATTTGTCCCATTGAATATTATTAATTTGAAAAGGAACAAAACTTGTTTGTGTCATACTGCCCCAAATTGTTCAATTTTACTTTAAAACTACAGTCAAACATATGTTTAAATACATTTCTTGTGGTTTCACAAAACTGTCGGCTGAAGCACATATTTCCAATGAGCCTGTGTTTCGAATGGTGACTTCAAAAGCGGGGTACAATTCATACCTAACCATCATTTTTATGCGCCTTAACACTCACAGCTATTTTTGTTTTAAAACCCAGCCTAGTCTCCTTGCACAGTTGATAAATTGACTGATTTTTCTCGCCACTACAGTTCTTTGAGCCGCTGGCTGCTGCACTGTCATTCTTCAACACATATCTTTATATCAGTCTCTCTAGGGAACAAAACTGGGACAGAGCAAAAGCACCCGCTGCTGCAGTACAGTAGAGCTGCCCCGTCTTTATCATCTCTCCTCCTCTCTAATACTGCCCTTTAATTAGACATCATTTGCTTTAAGAATATCTTCACAGCCAGAAAGAGTTTCATAACTGGAAAATCTTAAAGTGGCCCTACTTTTTCTGCAATTATCCATGCCCAAAGAATATTATCCTACGTTGAATGTCACAGTTTTGTGGTCGAAGCAATGAATCATTCTGTCGATTGAACCAGTAGGTAATACAATAGCATTTGGTACAGACCATACATTTTGATTCAGTCAAAATGCAAAAATGTAAAACTGAGATTAAATAAGTAAATAAATAAATAAACATGCTTAAATAAATATTGGACTAAGATAGTTTTTTTTTTAAATACAGTGTATTGCAAAATATAAATATAAGCGTTCTTAAGGCACATTTTATCAGTTCCAAACCACATTACTCTTAATAACTAATATTTATTTTCATCATTAATGAATGATATATAGTTATTAAGAAGGTCTGAAAGGGTAAAATGCCCTATATTCAGATAAGAAAATTATTAAAGGGATAATTCACCCCAAAAGTTTAATTCTCCCATCATCTACTCCCCCTCCACTTGTTCCAAACCTGTTTGAGTTTATTTTTTTGGTTGAACTAAAAAAAAGTTCTACAATTTCTCTGTTCCTACTATGGATGCCAATGAACATTTTTTTCCCTAACATTCTTCAAAATATTGTGTTTTGTTGTTTAACAGAACAAAGAAATTCATAAAACTTGAGTATGAGTAAATAACGAGTATGTACCACTTGAGTATAAGTTATTACTTTTTTTTAGTGAACTATCCCTTTAAGCTTTTCTGTGGCAATCCAATTGGCCAAAAAGAAGATGTAGCAAATTACTATGAAAACTCAAAGACAAGAAATAATCAATGGACCATCAGGGTGACAAAGAACAGGTTGAGAAGAACAGATTGTAGGAATTAAGGTGAAGAATTAGGTGTTAAACCAAGAATTAATCCAGGAACCCTTTAATCTCCATGAACATCATGTTTCAGGATTTTAACCCTTAGGACAGCTTCTGAGAGTCTGACACCTTGTACTTCTGGAGACTCTAAGTAGGAAAAAAACTGTCAGTTTCTATAGGAAAATTTAGAATTGTAGGCTTTACAGTGTGTATCTAATTATAGGCTATTGTTGTTGGCTATTTATCCTGTAAAAGGAAACCTGCTTAATTATACAGTACACATGCACCCTCAGTAAAATATATATATCACCTTTTAGTGACTTTATTTAAAATGTATATTTGTTCTTTAGACCGATGTAATTAGGAATTGTGGTTAGGAAAGTTGCAAATATTTTTAATAAATGAGCGGGGGGATACACATTTAATTATTTCAATAAAATATATGCATGCATTTAATTAGAGGTATACGTATCTAAATATGTTTATACAAATATCTGGGTCTTTTTTCTGAAGAACCATTTAATGATTCATAGATTCAAACAGTTTGAAACTACCGAATCACTTGGTCATTGAACTATTGCATTAGTTGAATTGAAATTAACACTGTATTGGTTAATTTTCTATTAAGCTTAACCCTTTAACTGCCCGCTCTACCAAATGGTTGACCATATTTTGACAGTTTTAAATAATTACTGTTAAAGTCATTTAAAGAATGTTTTAAATAATGGTTTACACACACAGCTTTGTTGGTTTACAAAAAAATCTAACAAACATTATCCTGTTGCATTACTACACTTGATTTTGGTTGTTTTGTAAAAGAAACAAGAAAACATGTTAAATGAGAATCTGAAATATTTTATGGCATACTTGATGATTTAGTATTCAAAATGTTTTATTTTGATTATGTTTTAAAATAAATT
>CAIGQZ010000320.1:15553499-15567611 GCA_903798205.1 Danio tinwini | reverse complement strand
ACTATAAGTCAGAATTATTAGCCCCCTGTTTATTTTTTCCCCATTTCTGTTTAGCGGAGAAAAGTTTTTTCAACACATTTCTAAACATAATAATAACTCAATAAACATAAACTTTTAATTACTCATCTCTAATAACTGATTTATTTTATCTTTGCCATGATGACAGTAAATAATATTTTACTAGATATTTTCCAAGACACTTCTTTAGAGCTTAAAGTGACATTTAATCAAATCAAATAATTTTTATTGTCACGTCATCAGCAGCATATGTGCGATGATGAGTGAAAAGCTTGGGTGCTGGCTCTAGACAGTGCAAAATACAACAACATACAACAACAACTAATATATATATATATATATATATATATAATTTATCTATGTGGCATTATTTTCAATCTATCAAAGTCAACGCAATTATAAAAACTGTATAGTTTCTCAATACTCACTTCCAAACCCAAAAGGACAACATGACAAGGAGACATAAGGGAGTGAAACTGCACATAATTTCAAACCAAGCAATAAAACCAATTGTGACAATATGTGCTTTGATTTCAGAAAAAGTAGACCTCTATGATTGCTTGCGTTTGTGCATTCTGCTTGCAAAACCTAATATTGGTTGTGGTTTCAAGAGCCTGATATAGTGAAGTGGTTTGGAAATGTTTGGCCCACAGCTGCATTATCATGAGAAAACACCAAGATTACATTCAGTACCGTCAGCACTAGAGAAATGCGAGAAGCGTCCTTGATGAGTCCTTATTTTGCTGAGCCAGGACCAACTCGCCATGCATTGTGTGTGTACGCTTCATTTAAAAACTAATTACCACAAAAAAGCGGCTTCATTGTTAAACACATTCCCATCCCACAGCCATTGAAACTCATGACTAGAAGAGCACAGTTTGCCTACACAATTCAGCCTGGCCTACTGAAAAGAACAACAACAATAACAATAAAAACCATAATAGAAATTTGTAATGATAATAATAGAAATACTTGTTTTCTGTTGATAAAATTTTAACATTTTTAAATCAATAAATCCTAATGGAATATGTCCTAAAACACACTACAAATTAGGGTTGCATGATATTGATAAAACTGACACTGCACTGCAGACATTGCACATATTGCAATTATTGAGTATAATCTCATCAGATGAAGTAAATAGCTTTATCTGGAAGGAATTCATAATTTTAGATTGATTAAGATGATTTTGTAGAGGTCATCTGCATACAATAGTATAAAATAACACTCTATAGTCTTCATTGTATATATACATAAATACAATTCATCTTTCTTAAAGTTACAAACAGTGTTGGGGAAAGTTACTTATGAAAGTAATCCATTACAATATTGGGTTATTCCCCAAAAAAGTAACCAATTGTGTTACTTGGTTACTTTATATGGTGAGTTACTTTTGTGTTACTTTTCTCAATTTTTAAAGTAATGCATCAGAAAAATTATATTATTACATAACTCACATTACTTACAACCCTGGTTACAAACATTATATTTTGTTGTGCCTGAATGCTGTAAACTGGCTTGAATGTTCACACAGTCACATGCCTTGAAAACACATTCAGATTATGTTTTTGATTAAACTTTGCAACTTTTTCTCCACATATCATGTGTTTCTAACTGAGGCTCTTGATTAATTAAAATTCTGACTTAACAACCCAGCAGACACACAACGTCATAAAACATTAATATTAGGTTATATTTAGGTCACCAGCGTCTAAGGACATTGTTATTTTGAGGTCCAATAACGTCGTGAAATTACGTTGATATTTGGTTGATTTTAGGTTGTGTTGGAAAGTAACCAAAATCCAACGTCGAGCCAACATCTTAAACAAAGGCCATATTGACGTTGGCCATATTGACGCAACCAAATTCCAACGTCTGATAGACGTCATATTGGTATCGCCCACACTATGTCAAGCTGTAACATCATGAGACGTTAATATTTAGTTGTTTTTACATTGTGTTGGAAAGTAACCAAAATGAAATGTCTGTTCGACAGTGGATATTGATATCCGCCTGGTGTTAAGTTCTGACATCAACTTGATTTTCATTTCCAATCAAAATGTAATGTCCCACCACTTTGGGGTACAAGGTCAATATGACGTCATATTGACGTCCTGTGTCTGCTGGGATTACTGATCCTGACTGTTATGGATGCAGACATTTCAATATTGTGCAGCCCTACTAGAATTTCCCAAAATGTACTGGTTTCAAAGGTTTAAATTAGGTGCGTTGTAATGCTTATAATGATATTTGTTTTGAAAACCATTAAAACGTCTATACTGGTTTGAATTAGTGGGGGGGGGGGTGGCTTTACTGATGACGGGAGGCTTTACTGAACGCTGGTGTATTTGCAGGTTTTGGAGCATTGGGATCCTCTCAGCAGTCCCACAACCAGTCTATCTGTCCATGCTCTTCCTCACAGCGCTCCATATCTGCACTGGCCTTCAGGTCCAGAGTTTGACCTGGCCAAACCTGACCCTTATGACCTGTATGAGAAGTCCAGAGCTATCTATGAGAATAGGAGTAAGTAAAAGAAACCACGTTTTGCTAGCACCAGAAACTAGCATTGATGTCTGCTTTACCTGCTTTGTTTCTCCACTCAGAAATTGGCACATGCTGATACAAACTTTAATTGAATTTAATTGAGTTGAATCATGTGGAACTTTTTGAAAGTGTTTTTGATTTCGTTTCTGGATTTTGAATATCTCGTGACGTTTTGAGAGAACTTGCTGTTGTTGTGGAGTGACAAAATGTTTATAGTTTGTCCTATAAAATGACATTTACTGCTGTAAGTTTTCAGTGACCATTAAGTCAGCTCTCAGACTCAGCAAACTCTTTCCGCTGTTGCATCTTACAGTCTTGCGTTTTCCTCGCGGTGAGTATTTTGAGGTTGTTGTGTCTTGTCAATTTGGAATCGAGATCCGTAGAGCTGTAGAAAAAGCCTGGGAAACTTCAGTGACCTCGCAGTGCGTTTTTGACGTTGCATAACACTTTGAATTATTAAACGCCGGTACTTTCTTAACCAAATTTAGAGACGTTAGTTACCACACATACAGACTTTCTGAACTTTCTGAGTTCCCCGTGAACCATCATTCATATTCATTGCATTTTAAGCATAAGCATATGTTTAATTCAGCAAATAGTGGGAAATGTGTCAGCTCATATGAATGTACTGACTCTCAGCGTGCTATTGCCTGCATATTGAACAGATACATTTGAACTGTCAATAGTCACATTTCTAAAGGTGAATTTATACTGAACAGCGATCAAATCATAAGAGGTCTGTTCGTTTTTACATTATTGTTTTCTGTGCATTTGCATTCAATCTGAACTGGTGTATATCATGCTAGACATTTTTCTAGTGTTTTAAATCAGCAGGGATTTGATGTGCACTTCTTCATTACTGTTTCCTATTTTACACCACCACCTTTATTTCATATATTGTTTTATTTTTGGCATTTGCAGCTGCAGATGACAGGTTGGCAGTGGGTTTATTGGTTGATACAGTATATGTTGGTGTTGTTTGTGTATGTTAATATCTCATGCGGAATGATCTTTTATAGATTTGTGAGTTTCTTCTACTATTTCTTTTTTCTTGGTGTCGTTATTATCATTAGTGGTACTATGTTGCACTGGCACTTTAACATCTACAGTATTGTACTAAATTTGTTCTTCCAGGTAAGTATGCTCATTTACTTGATTACGTTTTTTCTTGATTACTATATTTCTTTTGTAAGACATGTTTCATATTTTATGATTAAGGCAGTTTAAACAGACACATTCTGTACAGCTGCACTTTCTCTCAAAAGAGAGTGACAGAAATTTTCAGCATGTTCAATCATAACTCAGGGCCATTCACACAGGTCACATCTTTGGTCTAAAAACAAAACACAGCTCTCAGGAATGTGTCTTAAAAAGTGCTTCATTTTTCTGCATAAAGTTTGAAATCTTTACTTGAAATCTCTTTTTTACTTTTACTTGTGTGACCGAGAGGCCTTCAGAAATGAGTGAAATGACTTGCAGTAAAGAGACTTTGGTTAACATCAAATAAAACTGTTGTGCCAGTTTGCCACTGTAAACAGAAGCTTGCATTCCTTGCCCCGCCTCTGAGTTCTTCTGATTGGTCCACAGTTTTGGATCTGACATTAAGTGGTGCTTTATAAAAGTAAGGTTTGAAAAAGTAAGTTTCTGAAAGTGGCGTCATGATGGCACAGTGGGTAGCATGATCACCTCACAGCAAGAAGGTCGCTGGTTCCAGTGCCGGCTGGGTCAGTTGGCATTGTGGAGTTTGCATGTTCTTCCTGTGTTGGCGTGGGTTTCCTCCGGGTGCTCCGGTTTCCCCCACAATCCAAAGACATGCGCTATAGGTGAATTGAATAAGCTAAATTGGCCATAGTGTATGTGTGTGACTGAGAGTGTATGGGTGTTTCCCAGGGTTGGGTTGTGGCTGGAAGGGCATCCCCTGCGTAAAACATATGCTGGATAAGTTGGTGGTTCATTCCGCTGTGGCGACCCCAGATTGGTGAAGGGACTAAGCTGAAAAGAAAATAAATGAATGTAGTTTGGAAAGTAGTGTAATGGACTGGAAAAATATAATTTGTGTGAATAATCCCTTAATGTTTTATAAAGATTTTGCAATCTGTCTTTCTGGTCTTTTCGAACTCTTAACATCGCAGTAGCGCTCATTATATTCAAGCACAAATATTCTATTGCAATGCATATTTTATGTGACCTTTGCAGCCTGAAGGCATGAGGAAAGTAACTATTTTATGTAATGTCTAAAAAACTGACTAATTCGTATGAATTCATACAATTTCCTTCATATGAAAATGTACGATTTTTTAAATGAAGGCTTTCCCTCAGACCCAAATGTATTTGGGGGATGAGCTAATCATGCTTAAATATACAAATGAGATTGTACAAATGAATTAATAAAATTTAGCTACTAAATAAAAATTTATAAATTGCTACACAGTGTTTTATACTGCATATTTATATGGTTATTTAGAATTTTGATAAATTTAAGACTTTTTCATGTATCATATAAATTGTAAATTTAGTTGCCTGAAATAAATGTAATTTCTTAAAACATTCGAAAGTAGATTAATCACGATTAATCGAGTACAAAATAAATGTTTGTATTTTTTTATAATCAAATTTTCTATGCATGCGTGTACATATATAACTGGATGTGTGTATGTACTGTATCTACAGTGCATCCGGAAATTATTCATAGCACTTCACTTATTCCACTTTTTTATGTTACAGCCTTATTCCAAAATAGATTAAATTCATTTAATTCCTCAACATTCTACACACAATACCCATAATGACAATGTGAAAAAAGATTTTTTGAAATTGTTGCAAATTTATTAAATATAAAAAACTCTGAAAAATCACATGTACATAAGCATTCACAGCCTTTGCCATGAAGCTCTAAATTGAGCTTAGGTACATTCTGTTTCCACTGATCATTCTTGAGATGTTTCAGCAGCTTAATTGGAGTTCACCTGTGGTAAATTCAGTAGATTGGACATGATTTGAAAAGACATACACCTGTCTATACAAGGTCCCAGGGTTGACAGTGCATGTCAAAGCACAAACCAAGCATAAAGACAAAGGAATTGTCTGTAGACCTCTGAGACAGGATTGTCTCGAGGCACAAGGCTGGGGAAGTTTACAGAAAAATGTTTACTGCTCTGAGAGTTCCAATGAGCACAGTGGCCTCCATCATCCGTAAGTGGAAGATGTTTGAAACCACCAGAACTCTTGTTAGAGCTGGCCGGCCATCTAAGCTGAGTGATTGGAGGAGAAGGGCCTTAGTCAGGAAGGTGATCAATAACCCGATGGCCACTCTGTCTAAGCTCCAGCGTTCTTCTGTGGAGAGAGGAGAATCTTACAGAAGGACAACCATCTGTGTGAACATTCATATTTCTTTTCAAAAGAGCACAACATACCAAACCAGCATAGGGGTTTCAAATAGCCAAGCAGATTTCATTATACAGTACATGTTTTCAGCTTCCAGTCTGCTGTGAGTCCTGAGATGAACAATGGAGAAATTATGTAACTCAAAGCCTGTAATAACCAAGAACTGGCTTCATAACATACTGTACATCCAGTAAAAATGCCCCTTGATTTCAAGTCAGTCAGTCTGAGGTTCTCGTATCTTGGTGATTAAATGACATTTGTGTTTTAAGCCTCTTTTTGGGAGCAGTGTACTTATTGCTTTGTAACCACTGAGACAGGTCATGTATCTACTGTACTGTATTTCCTATTTTTCCAGGTGTATGTTTATATAAGTTGTGATTTATGGGCTGTTCTTGTACCTCTCTCTCTTTCTTAGAGCCAGGGCTTCCTCGAGCGTCCCTCCCTGCTGACCCCTCCGGTGAGTAAATAAATCTACACCCAAAACAGAAACATCTGACACAAAGAGTTCACCAGGAAATACACTCTGGATGTTTGGAATTCATTGCTTATATCCAGTAGTTGTGACCTGTGTAATTTTTTTCGTTTCATTTTTTTGTTTGGTGAAGTTTTTTTATTTATTTATTTACTATCATCACATAAATGTTGTTGTTTTTTTATTGCCTGAAATCATATGGCTTTTTAAATTAGTAAAAAAAAAATAATTATAAGTATTTTTTTACAAACAATATATATATATATATATATATATGTATATGTGAAAAAAATTAGGACACCCTATGAAAGCCTGGGTATTTTGTAAGTTTTTTAGTATATGGTTATTTAATCTCAATTTTAAAAATGCAGAAAGATAAAGGTAATATAACTAAACTATTAACAGAAAAAATGACTTTTCAAGACCTTTTGTAAATGTAATTTTACCAAAATTAATATTCTAACTGAGGAAAAAGTTAGGACACCTCACATTTATTCAAAATTAAAATGGCTCAAATCACAGACAAGTGAACCACAACAGGTGCACATTATTAGTAAATAGTTTGAATGAAGTTTGCCCTTTCTAAACGTCTGAAATTTATTTTTGGTGTTCTCCTGACTGTTGAAGTGAGAGTGAGTACCATGGTGAGAGCAAAAAAAACTTCAGAAAAAATGTAGCAGCCTACAAGTCTGGTAAGGTATTTAAAAAGATCTCAAAAGATTTTGAAATGACCCATTCCACTCTCCATAAAATAATCTACAAGTGGAGGGCTATCAGAACAATTGCCAACATACAGAGGTTTGGTCATTCCAGCAAGTTTACCCTGAGAGCAGACTGCAAGATGAAAAAAGAGGTCTCCAAAAACCCCAAAATGTCTTCACGGGATCTACAGCAGGCTCTGGCAACTGTTGATGTGAAAGGACAATCAGAAAGAGACTGCACAAGTTTAACTTGCATGGGAGGTGTGCAAGGAAGAAACCTTTGTGTTCTAAGAGAAACATTTAGCCTAGACTGACGTTTGCCTGAGAGAATATTGACAAAGACCAGGACTTCTGGATTAATTTTCTTTGGACAGATAAGTCTAAAATTGAATTATTTGGACACCAGAACAGACAACATGTTTGGCGTGAACCAAAAACAGCATTCCAGAAAAAGAACCTCATACCTATGAAACACGGAGGTGGAAGTGTCATGGTTTGAGATTGCTTTGCTACACCAGGACCTGGTCAGCTCACCATCATAGAATCTACCATGAATTCTATTGTGTATCAGAGGGTGCTTGGGTAACATGTGAGACTATCTGTCTGAAAATTAAAGCTGAAATGAAACTGGACCATGCAACACGACAATGACCCAAAACATACCAGTAATTCAACCAAAATAACTAACAAACGGAGAGTCCTGTAATGGCCAAGTCGAAGCCCAGATCCTAATCCTATTGAGATGCTGTGGGGTGACTTGAAATGAGCTGTACATGCAAGACACCCCTCAAACATCTCACGGCTAAAAGAATTCTGCTTTAAAGAGTGGGCTACACATTTAATATATATGTTTTAGTTTTAATTGTTTAGTTATATTGCTTTTATTTTTCTGCATTGTTAAAATTGAGATTAGATAACCATATCATTAAAAAACTTACAAAATACCTAGACTTTCATAGAGTGTCCTAATTTTTTCACATGTACTATGTCACCTCTCTTTATTTTCTTTACATTTTTATGTAACAAAATGCTGTAATAAATGCTTTTTGTTTCCTAAAATCATATGAAATATAATGAAAATGTATGACATGATGACATTTGCAATTTAGGATTACGGTCAATTAAATGTATTTTTGTCATCTTAAATCATTTGATATAACATTTAAATATATAATTCAAAGGCCTCCTTTTTATGATTTTAATTGTTATTTACTATAACAGTTTTTTCTAAAATTTTATTTTCTAAAATATAATCATACAAATGCTAATTTTGTCACCTAAAATCATATGATATTTAAAGTATTTCATATGATATATCATTTATTAAAGTATTCTATATGAAAAATGAAATTGCTTATTAATGAATGCAAATTTTTTTTCAATTGATCCTCACTTTTTTATATTGGTAACCTTTATTTTGCCACTTTATTCTGTGAAATATTATTTATCATCTGTATGTGTTTTTAAAAAAGAGATATTTTATCAAAATGTATCACATTATGACAATTAGACTAAAAGTTAGACAATTAGACAATTAGATTAAAAAGTTTTATACAGGTATTTTTCACTACTTATGGGGTAATAAAATAATGTCTGAAAAAGTTGAATTCATTTATAAATACATCTCAAATAATACCTGCTAATTCCAGTAATTAAATTTTTTTGTCAACTTTTGCCACTTATCATTCTCCCCGACTTGAGATTAAACCTCCCAATACAAGTTCAAGAACATCAAATGGACGAATTAGCAAATTAAGTAGTCAGTAAAGAAAAATGGGGGTCTTAAATGTGAACTAGAGCACTAAATTACCCTTGAATTATGAGAATAGTGTGGAGAAATGACTAAAGTGTGAAGTACTGTGTGTCTTCAGCAGAGTTCCAGGAGGTGGAGGTGCACCTACGCAGACAGAAGTCCGGTTTTGGCTTCAGGATCCTGGGCGGAGAGGAACCGGGACAGCCTGTGAGTCCGGAGGCTCAGGAGAAGGCTCGTACTCCAGAACTAATGCACATGCTTCTTAAAACAACCTTCACTTTTACTGGCTAACATCATAACATCATGTCTGCTTAAACTCTTAATGTCCGTACACAGCTTTAAGTCCCCCCTGAAATGAAAGCTAACATTTCTTGGGGTGTTAACATTCATATGTAAGTCTTAAGATTATCGATAAGCTAGTGTGCTTCAAAACAACGACTAAATTTAAATTTAGAAGATATAACCATTTAAAAATGTTGACTTTTTCACTTCCATCAGTATAGATCAATATTTTATGACATCACTGAGCACTGAGAGCTTTTTATTAGATGTTCTGACCTACAAGTGCTCTCTTGTATCTGAAGTCTCGTCCTTACAAGCTTCAGCGAAAATCAGTCAGTTATTCACATGAAATTGACTGTGCAAACCAATTGGCAGCCTCTCGGTCTCTTTTATAAAGCCAATGTGGGAGTGACTGAAATTGCAATTCATCAACTGGCCACTAGAGGCTGACTACAAAAATTGTGCTTTGGTCTCCATTTCCCAGCAAGTAATATATACAAATATTTTTAAATAATTTTATTTATAAATGCATAGAATTATTTTTAAATTATGTATTTATTATTTAAAACCTTAATGAGCTCTGGAATCTGACAGATTGGTCATCTGAAATGTTGTCATACAGTGCTATGCCTGGATTTTATAAATAGCCTAGCATTTACTAACACAGACTATATTTAAAGAATTTTGAAGAAACCTCTGTTAAAAAATGTCACAAGATTTATAATGGCTCAATGCATTAAAACAGTTTTTAATTATTTATTAATAAAGGATACAAACGAGCACATGTGGCCAGAGGACAAAAGAGTCACTTTTAAAGAAGCGTTAAGCTTTTCACCTAAAGAAAAAACAAGGAAGTACAAGGAAAAATGCAACGAGGAATCTCTAGCTTCACCCAAATCTTGCCTGTTTGCCCATTTTTGATTAACTGGGAGTGGTTAGTGTGTCATGCTTGCAGGATAACGATGGTTGGCTCTGGCCACTAGTATCTTTAAAAACCTATGGGTGATGACAAGGAAACTACATCCACATTTTTACAAAGTCTATCGTGGGGTGTAGCAATACATCGCAATTTAGAGAAATCGAGAAAAAAAAATGCGCCAATGCTTATTGCAAATGTGAATTATATGATTTACAATATTGAGCAATATATTTTTTAAGGTATAATTCAACCTCAAATGTCATATATTAATCTTTTTTTTTTTAGAGTATTCAATATCAAGATAATATCGTATTGTGATTTAGAATTGAGATGGGTATCAAACCGTGAATTTGTGTCATTACACCCTTTCTCTATGGTTCAAACTAAGGGTTCACTTAAACTCTTGTATATGTAAGAAAATAATAAACAGTAACTGAACTTGAGCTAAATAACTAACATCTTTAATGTTATTATTCGTAACAATGACGGAGAGTGGCGGTTCATTCCGCTATGGTGACCCCAGATTGATAAAGGGACTAAGCCGAAAAGAAAATGAATGGATGAATGACAGGGAGAAGCACAAAATGCCAAGCTGCTGAAATATGCTTTTTTTAATATACATTGCACACTCGCATACACATAGTCAGCATACAAGCCACTAGGACTGTAAAAAATAAGGCACGCACAATTAAAATTTTTTAAATGATGTATGTGAATTTAGACAGTGTAAATATACTTTCCACTGGCGTAATGAAGTATGGTTTCACATGCGAATTTCACCGAATGCTGTATTTCAAAGTGTAGAAACACTTAAACAGATTTGGCTTTGCTATTAAAGACTTTTCATTGTTTTTTATGAGTCAGATTCACTTTAGCTCAACAGAGCTTTGATATAAACAAAAACACTATTGGCTATTTTTAAAAAGGGAGAGGAGCAACATAATGTATCTCTTCCAGCTTCTAAGTATCAGTTGAAATTACATCAGTTACCTAAAATAAAGGTGCTGGAATAAAGGAGACGGAGAGTGTGTGGTGACAGCATTGTGTCTGTGCAGATCCTGATTGGGGCAATCATTGAGAAGAGTCCCGCTGATAAAGATGGTCGTCTGCGGCCAGGAGATGAGCTGATTTCAGTTGATGGGATCCTGGTGGCTGGAAAACCTCATCGTTATGTCATTGACCTCATGCATGGGGCGGCCCGGACGGGACAGGTCAAACTCACTGTACGACGGAGAGTTCAGCCCACAGGTGACAAAATACATTTGTTTTGACTACTAACACTGTTCAATGGGGAACACTTTTTTATACACTTTTTCACATTTTTTGTGTAATTTAACTAAATTAATTATATACATTTATTTTGTGATTTAATATTAACATGTAACTAAGGCCAGTTAGTGAAGTGCAGGCAAACCTCACACCTCTGACCTCAAAAGGTGCTCTAGCTACAGATGCTACAGATGCTAGAGGCCATGGTATTTAGCCTTCTTGTTAGAGCCACGGACTCCCATGCAAAGAATTGGTTGGGTGCAGTAAGACTGGTGGGTTACTAACAAATACAGTGCTCAGCATAATTAAGTACACCCCTCACAAATCAATCTTTTAAATTCATATTTTTAATAGAAAGCTATACAATATTACATTTGTGCATATACATTAGATTAGTCAGAACTGAAGCCAAATCTGGAGCTTATCTAACAATATAACTTACGATAACGGTCCAAAAACTAGTACACTCAAAATGTATATGTTATAGAAAATATTAAATACAAATAAAAAAAAATATTTAGCTTGAATTTAATTGTATTATCTTTCAATTTCTAAATATGTTTGGTGACTAAAATATTATTTTAATAAATATATCTAATGAATCTGTTCTGTTTAAACGCACCAACATATATTGCTATATTAAGTGAGAAATGGATAAAAAATATTCATTTTGAAAATGGGGTGTACTCAATTATGCTGAACACTGTATAGTATTAACAATTCAACAACATTTCAAGGACTTTTTATAAAAATAATGAAAAGTATGATCACTTAGTATTGCGTATAATTAGTTACAAAGTAATTAGTTACTGTTATTAAATTACTTTTCTGCTGAAAAAAAGTAAAGAAAGGGGTTGATTTTCATTTGTAGATCATTTAATTACAGTTACATATAATGTACTTAGATATTATACATATAATCAACTGTTCTGTACAGTATAAATCAATTTAGGTAAGCAGAATATTTTTATAATTGAAGTTTTAACTAAAGAAGATTACATTTATCAAGACAATTGGACATGCTTAAAAAAGAACTATATTTATAATATAAAAATTTAAATATATAAATATTAAATGAACTAGGGAAAAATTTGTTCATGGAAATATAAGGTATAAATTAAGAGAAGCAGAGTATTTGTGTATATATAATTCGGATATTTTGCAGAATAGACAGCTTTTTTAACTAAAGAATGTTAGATTTGTTCAACAATTGCACTTGCAATAAGAATGAAATAAAATAAGAATTATGGTGTTATTGATTAAAAGGTTCTGTTGTAAAAAATATTTAAAGAGTTTAATTTCTATTGCCTTTGCATTAGGATTTATATGGATTTTAAGTAGTGTTTAGTCAAGTAAATAAATGACTTATTTAGTAATTAAATTACCTTTCAGACAAAGTAATTAGAAAAATAATTCAAATACAATTGTAATGATGTAATTAGTGTAATTACTTTTTAGAAGTAACTTATGCAACACTGCTATCGCAACAAAATAAAAAATGTCTGATTATATATTTATTGAAGAAAAAAAAATTTATAAGCTTTAAAAATAGTTTTCTTTATATTGTTTTATCTTGTTTTTCAGTTCATTGTTTATATATTTTTATGTATATCCTACTATTGTGACATGAGTGTAATACTACCTGACAATTCCCAATTCTTTTTTGTCAGCTTTTACAGCTTAACATGTCATATTAATTTGAAAATCAATTTTCATAGTTAAGAATTTAAAGTCTGGGTCTTGGTCAAAGTAAAGCAATACAATCTGCACATGAAAAGGCATTTGAAAGCAGCATAAATAATGTAACCGTTATACAATGTTTTCAGCACAGTGAACTGCATATCAAAAGGAGAAAAACAACAGAAATTTATTTTAATAAGAACAAACCCTTGAGACGTAAAACCAAAGAAACAACCTTTAAAGACTAAAGCTTGTTATTTCCAGGCAGTTACAGCAATTACAGACTGCTGCGAAGGATATATTTCTGTCATGTGAAGGTGATAATGAAGATAATGGAGGTAATGAAGCAGCCTGTGTTATAGTGTTACTCTCTTTATCTGTCTGTCTTGTCCACTCTGTCTAATAATTTTCAGCGAGCTGAGGATCAGATTGTGCTGTCTGACTCATCCTCTCAGTCTTATCTTCCCTGGACAATCGCTTTTCCCCCTTTGCATCTTGGGGAAATGTCTGGGTTTTGGCTTTTTTTGCTTTGTCGTTTGATCACAGAGGGCCTTCAGACCAGACAACCCTTATACTACTGTGTCTTTCACTCACACACACATACACTTGATACCTGCATTTAAAATATGCATATAATTAGGGAAACTTTACAATAAGGTTGCATTAGTTAATGAATTTACTAACATGAATAAACAATGAAGAATACATTTATTACAGTATTTATTCATCTTTGTTAATGTTAGTTAACTGTTCAATGTAAGTTCATGTTAGCTCATTGGGCTTACTACATGTTAGTAGTTCATTGGGTGCATAAGTTAATGTTGAACTATGATTAATAAATGCACTACACGTATTGTTCATTATTAGTTCATTTTAGTAAATACATTAACTAATGAGACCTTAATATAAAGTGTGACCAGTATTTTAAAAGTACTGTGTTTCAGTAAGTAACAAAGGGATCACAGTTGATTAAAAGTATAAATAACATTTAGAATTATTATTATTATCATTTAAAATATATATATATTTTTATATATAAATAAAAAAATATTTGAAAAGCATATGATCCTTCAGCAATTCCACTAAAATC